>JAEIFR010000093.1:0-110400 GCA_018904105.1 Zaprionus tsacasi
ACCCTAATAGTATACATTGGTATACCGACGGGTCAAAGACTGAACAGGGGGTTGGAGCTGGGATACATGGTCCCAACTCCAGGACCTCGATCGCTATGGGCAACTGGCCCACAGTTTTCCAATCAGAGGTTCACGCCATTGAGTTCTGCTGCCGTCTTATCCTTGAGAAGGGGACTAGAGGAGCGAAAATCTACATCTTCTCGGACAGCCAAGCGGCCATACTAGCCCTCTCCTCAAAGAGAGTAGGCTCGCGTATGGTGGCTGACTGCTGGAAGTGTCTCCAGAGGTTGTCATTAAGAAATAAAGTTACCCTGATTTGGGTACCTGGGCACTCTGGTTTCCAGGGCAACGAGGTAGCGGACGAACTAGCGAGGGCTGGGTCATCAGCCACCTTGATCAGCCCCGAACCCTTCTGTGGCGTGGGGTGGTCTACTATCTCCTCCCTTGTGAAATCCTGGGCTGGAAGATTGACTGAACGCTACTGGTTCTTCCAACCAGGGATGCGGCAGGCTAAAGAGCTTACCAATCCCAAAGTTGATCGGAGGACCAAGCAACTCTCAAGGAGAGACCTCTATCTCCTTGTTGGTTACTTAAGTGGCCATCACTTGGTGAACTATCACCTCAATAAAATGCGTTTGTCCTCGGACGCGGAGTGCAGGCTCTGCAAAGAGGACGATGAAAGTACCAAGCACATTCTATGTGACTGTCCGGCCTTGGTATGGACAAGGAGGAAACATCTGCACGCGGAAATCGCAACTCCAGAGCAGATTGTCCGTTCCTCGACGAAAGATCTGTTATGCTTCATTAGGGAAGCAGAACAGCTTTTGTCATGACAGGGAGAGCATTATGGGCACAAAAGAACTTATTGGTCGCAGTGCCTCGCGCCTTCTCCGCTGGGAGACTCCCTCTTATATAATAATAATAATAATAATAATGGGGTATATCGAGCTTAGTTTTATTTAGAATTAAGATCACATTTAAAAAATAAAACCTGCCTATCCGTTTTACTTAAATATCTCTTTGCCCTCCAGATACCTGGTGACGTTCGCTGGTCGCGTCATCTTCGTGGTATATCTTCAGGTCGGTCAGTCCTACGTTACGTCGCTGCTTCGTCTTGACATCCTAAAGGCGTAGAATCATGGGCGACACGTTACTGATGACTCGGTATGGTCCGTCGTGCCGAGGTACGAGCTTGGCGGCGAATCCGTCGACTGCCTTCGACAGATGGTGTTGCCGCAACAAAACTAGATCCCCGATGGCTGGCTTCCAGTGTCGACGGCGTAAGTTGTAGTACCGTCCTGGATCTGCGCTGGCTTGTTGTGCATTCTCGACCACTGTCTTGAAAATGTTTTGCAGATATTGTTCATTCTCCACTGGCGTTCTGAATTCCACCAGCATGATTGGAGTCACCTCTTCATAAAGGGCTCCCGGCAGACGGGGTTCCCGTCCTTGGACTATATATGCTGGGCTAAGCCCGGTGGTGCCCCAGCCACTAGTGTTGATCGCCAGGCTGATCTCTGGCAGCTGCTTGTCCCACGTCCGCTGCTTGTCATCCAAGTACTACTGAGCTATCATCGGTTTTGACCGTACGGTTTGCTCGTTCCGTGGGGTTCTGCTGTGGTGTATATGGTGCGGTGTGTTATGCTATTTACAAAATGTGGCAAACGAATGACTTATAAAATGGGTTCCGTTGTCGCAGACCATCATTTTCGGCGTTACGTAAGAGCACAACTCCAGTCACTTTGTAATGGGGTCGAAGAATACCAATAGTATGGTATTCCCATGTGTGGAGCATGGGTGTGGTCCTACGAAGTCCGCACAGAGTACGTCACCTCGCGTGTACCTGAAGCTCTATTGGAGCTCCAATGCTCATCGTGCAATCCTTCCAGTGGGATTTTCTATGCTGTTTAGTCATTTTAACGCCAAATTATCTGTGATTACTGCCAACTCGTATCCCTCCAGATAGCAACGCAGTTATCGTATGACCCATACAATAGCCAAGTATTCCTTCTCCGTCGTTGAGTAACGACTCTAAGCAGCTGAAAGACGCCGGCACACGTACGCGATAACCCGTTCGGTTCCCTGGATCTGCTGTGTCAGGACCGCTCCCAGTCCGATGTCACTCGCATCCGTTTGCAGGGTGAACCCCTCACCAAAGTCCAGATAGGCTAACACTGGTGCTTCCGTGAGAAGGGTTTTCAATACTTCGAACGCTCGTTGCTGCTCCTCATTCCAGATCCACCGCCGACCTTTCTTCAGTAATGCCGATATAGGGTGCAATAATGTAGCAAAGTTGGGTAAAACCAGGAAGCGATGCCTAGGCACCGTAGCTTCTGGTGGTTCGGTCCTCTAATCCGCCTCGTCTTGGAGTATGGTCTGTTCCGCCCTGCTGGATAAATTCGTCCTGTGATCTCTGTCATTCCTCTGCTGCTTGCTCGTGTGTCTCGCCTCTTCTCCTGGTTATGTGGTCCTCTGTGCTTTGTCCATAAGCTTCGTTTCCTGTCCTGGATCCCTTTAAAGGGTTCCTCCGTCGTGCTGTGGGCCACACCGATGGTAAAAACGCGTCCTTGTTGTGGTCTCGGGTCGCTGCATCCTCTGCTGCTCGCCGGGGTGTTTTGGCCGTCGGTTTTGCCGCCACTAGTATGTTTCGCAAGTCCAACCGCATTTGCCATTGTAATCGTGATCAATGCCGCTCGCTTTTGTCGGTTGTAAGATAGTTGCAATTGTGCACGCAAACACGTATATATATATTTTAATGCGCCAAACACAAGGATGTGAAAGTTGTACAAATAAGAATCCTAACGTTATTTTATGATGTGATTTATATAATGATATGAGATAATATTCATACAAGATTAGAGGGCTTACCTAAGTTTAGGTAACATAACAGCAATTTTGTGATGTGATCGTTCATTAGAAATAGTTCCGATTGGTGAAACTACGTTAAGAAAAATTAACTGCGTGACGCTCTAGTCGGATGTTGAGGACCGTGCCAAATCCATCCAGCACGAACAATCTGAGCCATCACGAGTCGAGGTGTTTGTTTGATGGAGCTAAGATGAGTTATCGAACTGATATAAACCAATTCGATAGTTCCATACCCTATATTCCACCATCGAATGCCACTGATAATCCTCTAAATCGAAGATTATCGATCGCGGATAGCAAAATGCAATCGGTCTGGATCCGATATCCAACACAGTAACTAGCAGTTTGGCTGAATCTAAAAAACCAATACAAATGGAGGGATTTTGAGTTCCTGGGAAATAAGAAGGGAAAGGAAAAGGTATAGCCGAGTGGAACCTTTTTGGTCCAACTTTGGGCGCCATTTCTGTAACGACCGAAGTCAAATAACGTCCCCTGCAAACCCTGTCTAAGTTATATAGATTCTCGGTGTTACGTGAAAATATCGACAGGTTATAGGACTACTAGAAGGGGAAATGTCAAGAGAAGGGAAGGCCAAAATAAACGTACGGACTACCCCTAACGAATGCTCTAGTCGAAGAGCTAGATGTAATGCCTTCCTTCTTCATCCAGCCAACACCGTACTACCGATATCGAAATACTGATATTTCCCATTTTGCTGTTATGCTACCGTCCTTAGTGTCTCAAAACATTTTTAACATTTTATTTTTTTTTTTTTAAGTGTGATTGATATTTATTGAATCATCTCATTTTTGAGTCTAACAATAAGTTTGCTAATCTTAATCTATTATAGTTTACAATTTAAAGGTTAATTGTATTGGGGTTAGGCGGCCCTAAGAAAAATTACGATGGGCTGGTAGGTCATTTCGCTGCAGCCGGGTTAAGCTGCGAGTTTTAGTAGGTGCTTGGCAAGGGGATTTGGATGAGAGTCAAGCTTTTTTAAGTATTTGACTTTTTTTTTCAATTAATACATCATTTACATGTTTTATGTTTAAGTCCCTGTGGATATTCGCGCTACGAACATACTAAGGAGCCCCGGTCATGGTGCGCAAGATTTTTGATTGGGCTCGCTGAACTATTTCGATGTTGGTTTTTGACGCACTACCCCATAGCTCAGAGCTGTACGTCCATATGGGCTTAAGCACAGAGTTATATAAGAGTACTTTATACTCCAGCCTTAGTGGAGAGTTGGAGTTTATAAGCCAGTGGAGACCAGCTGCCTTGAGTTTCATATGCGTAGTCTTAGCTTCGATGTGCTTTCGCCAGGTGAGCCGCCTGTCTAGGTGTGCGCCCAGATACGTTACTTCGGCAGCTTGTGGGACGGGTGTATTGTATAGGGCTAATGGGGGGCATGTTTCTCTGTTGAGTGTTAAAGTTACGTGCTTGCTTTTTGCCTCGTTAATGCGGATGCGCCAGTCTGCAAATCATCTTTCCGCCCGTTTGAGGTGGGGAGCTAGTTGTTCAGTTGCAATTTTTGGAGAATGGGAGCGGCTGAGGATCGCTGTATCATCGGCGAATGTGTGTGTTGTTAGCTGGGAGTTAGTTGGGATGTCCGATGTGAACAAGATGTAGAGAACAGGGCCCAGAACGCTTCCTTATGGGACACCAGCGTTAATATTGCAGTCGTGGGACACACTGTTGTTGCACCTAACGGCGAAAGTGCGTTTGTAGAGGTAAGACTCCAGTAGATTGTGTGTGTTTTGCGGCAACATTTGTACAATTTTGAACATAAGTCCATCAAGCCAGACTCTATCAAAAGCCTGAGCTACGTCCAGGAATAGCGCCGAGCAGTATTCGCGGTGCTCAAAGGTAGTGCGTATTTCAGACGTGATGCGATTAACCTGTTTAATGGTTCCATACTTCTGTCGGAAGCTAAATTCGTGTGACGGTATTATATTACGTTGTTTGATGTATGGCGTTAATCGTAACAGGAGCACCTTTTCAAAGAGCTTAGATAGGCATGCTTGAAAGCTAATTGGCCTGTAGGATGCTGGTGAAGTTTTGTCCTTTCCTGGCTTGGGAATCATTATTATAATTGACTTTTTTCATTGCTTTGGGAAGTAGCCAAACTTAGCAATTGCGTTAAATAGCTGACAAATTGATTGAATCATACATTGGGGGAGGTGCTTGATCATTGTTGTCGTAACCAAGTCATGACCAGGCGATTTTCCTGGCTTTAGTTCTTTGATTATTCTCACAATTTCGTTAGGTGTAAAAACAATTGAATTCAAGGGAGCGCAGTTGCCAGGCGACAAGGGTAGACTAAACGAGTTGGTAGAGGGGTTAGGCTGAAAGACTTTTTCCAGGTGGTCAGCAAAGGTGCAAGCTCTTTGTTCGTCGCTACGAATCCATTTGCCATCAGCAGTTGCTCGATGTAGCTGTGTTGTGCTTTCGCTTCCTTGAGCTTGAGTGCTCTGGTAAGCAAGCGCGTGACGGCCTTTAGTTTTTGCTTTGACCTCAAGGATCTATGTTTCTGCCACTCCCTGCGCAGGCGTCGTTTATCAAGCACCAGGTTTTCGATGTCTCTGTGCGTTTTGTTGGGTTTTGTAGAGGCGAGCAAGTCTGGTGGTGTAGAGACTTTTGCTGCTGCCACGAGCGTAGATACCAGCACGCTGTTAAGGTTGTCAATGTCTTCTTGGGAGCTTAACGAGCTTAGCGCACCAGTGTGTGCGCAGACGTACTTTTAAATGTAACCCAGTTGGTCTTGTTGCTTGTGAGTCTATAAGGCTTCTCGTTAACCTGCGGCTGCTGAAGGAGATTAAGTAAGACTGGAGAGTGGTCAGAAGATAGGTCAGGGAGTGACACTGCTGAGATGAGATGGGATGGAATTCCTTTGGTTATTGCAAAGTCGATTAGGTCGGGGATTTTTTTTGGATCCGCTGGCCAGTATGTAGGTCTTCCCGGTGACACGTAGCTAAGCTTTCTTTTAGTTTTAATTATTGTGTTGTAGAGTTCCTTGCCTTTGGGGGCTATGAGGCGAGATCCCCAGTATGTGTGTTTGGCGTTGTAGTTGCCAGCCGCGACAAAACGCTCCCCTAATGTGTTGAAGTATTCCATGAAGATGTCTTCAGTGATTGAGAAACGAGGTGGACAGTATACTGCAGCTAGAGTGATCAGGCCATTTCCAGATTGCACGCTAATGGAAGTGGATTGCACATAAGGTTTTACGTAAGTGCTATGTGGATGATGCTTGATGCGTGCTCTTATTAGTATTCCAGTGCCTCCATGAGCTTTACAGTCTGGGTGGTTTGTTGAATGGAATCGGTATCCTGGTATCTGGAAGTTGTATTTATTTCTCAAATGCGTTTCAGATAACAGCATAACATCGATATGTTTTCCGTCAAGAAACTGTGAAAGCTCAAGTTTGTGCTGTGAGACGCCGTTGGCGTTCCACGTTGCTATTCTTAGAGAAGCCATTATATTGAATTTGTGGATACAATCAGTTGTATCAGCGTGTTCTGATTCCTCATCATTGTAGTGTGGCTTGCATAAAATCCATGAATTTTTCCAGGCTTTGTTGCAGTGAGGTCATCAACGCTTCAATGCTAGCAGGCGGATTCTGCGTGTGTTGTTGGTCATTTGAGGTCTTGTTTGCTGGCTGGGAATTACGCGGAATTTCTATTAATGCAGTCGGAGGCTTGGTGCCTGATTTGAGAGCGCTTGCAAAGGAGACGCTAGGGTCGGTACGTAGAACAGGCTGGGATGGTGCTAGGGAAGTGGTTGCTCTGTTTGAAGATGCGGCGACGAAGGTGTGGCTTCTCGAGGGTAAGTTCCGAGATGAAGGTGCGCGATTGTAGAGGCGATTTTTCAGATCTTTGAAAACAGCGCAACCACTCCAGTTTGCTGTGTGATTCTCACCGCAGTTGCTACACGATTTGGCTGAACTATCCTCCTTGTTTTTTGGCCACTTCGCAGTGTTGTGCGGGTCGCTGCAGACAACGCAGATTGATCTCAAGGTGCAGTATGCTCTCGTGTGGCCATATTCTTGGCAGTTTGTGCACTGTACCGGCTGGTTGCTTATGTGTGTCTGCTCCACAGATATTGTACGGTGCAGCAAGAACTGCAGTTTGTATATGGGGTGCACTTCTTGAGATTTCTCTTGAGGGATATGCCTTCTGGCTCCAGCTCCACTTTGAAGAGTGGTTGCGGTTCCTTGTTTTTGTTCATTATGTTGATAACAGATTTGGCGTTAAACATTTTTTTTTTTGAGCGCTGCGATGATCTCATCAGTCTTAACAGTTGATTCGATTCCTTTGATCACAACTTGCAGGCCTTTGGCGCTCTTTAGTTGATACGTGTAGTAACTTTTTTTGGCGTCATCCAGATATTTAGTTACATCTCGATGGCTAGATTCGGTTTGCGTTTGAATTTTGGTTTCGCTTATATTTCCTTTTGTTAGTGGGATAACATGAAAGTTGTTCTCGCCAATGAGTGCTACTAATTTGTTGACTATCGCAGTTGTTGTTTTTTCACGAAGATATATGGGCGGCGGCTTTACTTTCTTCGTCGCATTGGCTGATTCGTCGATCTAATTTGCTGGGGTATTGTCTAAAAGAGCGAATCTATTTGAGCTCTCACCAAGAGGTTCACCAGTAGCACCGTTGCTGCGGTTAACTTTCGGCTTGTTACCGGTCCCTTTATTCTGTGGGCTTAGTTTACGCTTGCTCTTAATGTAACGATGGATGCCAGTCAAAAAAAAGTGGGTAGGGCTACAGTCGAACACCCGACAGTAGGATACCCTTCTCCCAATTTTTAAAATCCATTACAAACGTGTAACCACTCTCATAATTTCAAACAGAAATTTTTAACAAATACTTCTACTACATATAGCTTTCTCGCTCACACTCACACAGCGACGCACGTTAAGAGTGACGACGACGTCTGCGTCAACTACTGAAAGCAGCGCGCAGGCTGCTGCTCGAACATTTGAACTGAAAACGTTGACTTAAATAACTTCTGTGTTATTAGTCCGATCGGATTGTAATTTAGAGAATATGTTCATATTGCTTTTAGCTTTATACATAGAACTTTATAAGTTTAATACTTTGCTTAATAATCGTAAATTACCGATTTGCGGGGGCGGTGGGCGTGGCATAAAACATTTGAAATAAACTGCATCTGCTTGGAAAACTTAGGAACCTCCATACCAAATTTGGTGTCTCTAGCTTTTTTAATAGCTGAGATCTGTTGTCTCATACAGACGGACAGACGGACAGACAGACGGACATATCTCAATCACCTCGGCTAGTGATCCTGAGTAAGAATATATATACTTTATGGGGTCTGCCACGCCTCCTTATGCCTGTTACATACATTGCACAAAGTTAGTATTTCCTTTTTTGACCATTTTCAATGGTCGAAGGGTATAAACAGCTGAGGAAAAATAATAACGACAACAATAACAACACCAAGAATACCAATCAAACGCCAAAACAAATCTACTGACCTATCACTCAATCCCTGTTTTATTTACGTTTTTATCACATTTGTTTATCTTTATTTACATTACAAACTTTGTGTCTGTGTGGATGCGAATGAACGAAAAAAGATGATGAAAAAAATGGAAATTGAAATCAACAAGAAAGCATGGCTACCGAAGGTTTTATACCCTTGCAGTTGTACACAGCTATATGTAATAGTAGTCAGTTTTTCAAAAAATTGCAACAGGTACCTTCATTATACCGATCGTTGATTGTTATGCCTGATAGTTATTCAGGTTCCTTTTTAATTGAACGAACAAAAGTCATTATTTAGTTTATTTTATTATTATATCTTGTCTTATTAATAACAATATGTATATATATTTAAATTACGTGTGTGCTCTCCCAGATTCGGGCAAAAAAGTACCTTTCCTTTATCGATAATTCACAACAGCTCGATAGTTGGTTACCCGATATTTCAAAGATGTTCATCGTGAATAAGTTTCTAGCTCTTAATAGTGCTGACCACTCCGAGTTTCAAGAACTACTGTCTGCTCAGATCCACTTTTTACATTCGGCCCTGCTGACGCTATATTCGCCCCGAATACCTTCATATATTCCGCCACAGTTGAAGTTTTATACGGCCCATCTCCATCACCAACTTTTTCGACATCATATCTGCCGTGTTTATGGACATTCACTACCTTATATGGTCCAAGATATTTTCCCTTTAACTTTAATCCTACTCCATATTGTGTACGTTTAATGGCTACTAGATCATTCACTTAATAGATTTTTCCTGCCTTACGGTTCTGAGTAAATGCTTTTTGATTTTCATTTTGTAACTCTTTAATGTTATCCCTAGCCAACTGCCGTAATCCCTGACGATCTTTATCTAATTCTTCAACAATGACTGCTTTACTTGTACTTGTACCAGAAACCAGGGCTTTTTATACTCAATTTGGATAATATAGGTACAACAATTCTATGCATTTACTCTACCTGGCCGTTCCCGCGTGGAACACCAGTAGTTATAAACAAATGTTGTATGCTTTGTTTCTCGCAATATGCCTTAAAAGCATTTGCAGTGAAAGCTGTTCCCCTGTCCGACACAATTCTACATGGGTTTCCAAAATTTACTGATTGGCTTTTCAAACAATTTATAACTTCTTCTACTCCCGTACTTCGAGTTGGATATAACCACACATACCTAGAGAATGCATCTACGATCACCAAAATGTGATTGTATCTTTTCTGAGTGATCTCCATTGGTCCCACTTGATCGATGTGATAGGTAACCAATGGTGTATCACCCTTATCGATTGGATTAAAAAATCCTTCTGAACGACCTGCTTTTGCATTTACCAAAATATACTCAAAACAGATACCAACAACTCTTGATACCTTATCTTTAATTTTAGGAACATAATATGATTTTTCTAATAAATCCTGTGTCCTCTTTGCCGAGAAATGACCTTACCCATGCGCGATTTGAATAATTTACACCTTCATATCTGATGGAACTACAATCAATTCCCGGTTGGGGTCCTTAAACAAAATTTGGTTGAAAACATAAAAATCCTCATTTCCTTTACTTTCAACTAGTCTCCTCACCACATTTACCCAATCATCTGCTAGTTGTGCATCTTTCAACCTATGAAGCACACTCTCAGTCAACATACAACAAAATACTCTGCTTAGCGCATCAACATGCTTCATTTTCACACCAGACCTATGTTCGATCTCATAGTCAAAATCCTGCAAATACATTGCCCATCTTGCTACTCTTAGTGGCACTTCCTTTTTTTTTCATTGTCATGGCGAAAGCAATACAATTGGTAATTATCTTAAACTTCGTTCCCAAGACATAAACTCGCCACTTAGTTAACGCTCCTATTACAGCTAAAACTTCCAGCTCATATGACTGATCTTTCTGGTCACAAGGTTTTGTTTTGCGACTCATGTACATAACTGGATGAAACAAATTATCATGCTGATTCTTCTGAAACATTACCGCTCCAAACCCAAACTTAGATGCATCTGTGTGAATTTCCGTACCCGCCCCATGATCATACAACTGGAGAACAGGCTTACTAACCAACGCTGCTTTTAACTGCTCAAATGCAACTTGCTACAATTCTTTAAACATAAACTGACAGTCCTTCCGAAGCATATCTGTCAATGGTTTTGCAATTAATGCATATCAATCTACAAATTTTCTAAAATACGATGTCAATCCCACAAATCGTTGTACTGCTTTCTTGTCACCAGGCAGAGAGAAATTAGCAACTGCTTGCGTTTTTTCATCATTAGGTCATATTGTACCGTTCTCAACCACATATCCTAGAAATTTCACTTTTCTTTGCGCAATCTGACACTTGCTTCAATTTATACGTAGCCCATTCTTAAAAGCAACTTCCAAAACTCTTTCTAATTTCTCTAATCCATCACAACAGCATCACCACTCCTAATTAAATCTCGCAATACAGCCTGAATAAAACGAGTAAACACTGCTGGGGAGTTTTTAATACCAAAAGGTACATATAAAAACTCATATTGTTCTTTCTGCGTTACAAAAGATGTATACTTTTGTGACTCCTTTTCAAGTTGAACATGAAAGTATCCATTAGTCAAATCTAATGAAGTAAAAACCTTGAATCCTTGGAGTTTTTCAATCACACTATCCATTTGTACCATAGGAAAATTATCCCTCACCATTTTCTCATTCAGCTTTCTATAATCACAACAGAGACGTTTTTTCTTTTTTTGCCCACGAGAAAAGGGGGAAAAAAATTTTTAGGCTTTTATTTTCTCCATTTATTGTCATCAACTATCTTCTGCTCACACTACGCTAAATGTCTTGGATCTTGAAAAACCAGTAACTCGTCGGTTAACAGAAGTTTCATTCGAACAGTACTCTCTACATTACGTCTTGGCTGATAATTGTTAATCATAGTTTTGACTTTACTAGCCTGCTCTTAAGATAAATTATTTAAAATAATTGCTTGTTAATTGTCTATTTGTTGTACTTTCATACACAAGATTATAAACTCCTTTAATAGCTCTGTGCACGGTCCATCTACTTCGCCTATGATATACACATCTTGACCTTTGCCTTTGCCTACTTTCTTGCTAACCAATTTGGTACCAAGCTTAGTTACATTCATATCATCACTATCAAGAATGGTTCTGCCCAAAATTGAATCAGACGCTATATCCTCATCGCCAACAACGTGGAATTCTACTTGTATTTTAATTCCATCAATATTTACAAAAGGTACAAAACTGCCCAAAGTCACAATTGGACTTTCGCCTATACCTGTCAAACATTTCTCTACACTTGTCAACTTAGCGTTGCGAAACTTAAGAAACACATTTCTTCGAATCAAACACAAATCACCACCTGTATCTCCAAGACCTTGAAAACATACATGATCACATGTCGAGTCCTGAATAAGTAAACATGCTTCCAGACTTTGTACGAACCTCTTCTTGAACAAGATTTTCTGCTTTCTCTGTATTTTCTGGAGCAACAACTTTACACTGAGCAGCTTTATGCCCTGGCAGATTGCATTTAAAGCACTTAAAATCCTTGCTAATCATTGGACAATCTTTCTTTAGATGGGACTGTTCACCATACTTGAAACAGTTCCTAACAACATTTTCAGAACTATCTTCATTTTTCTCAGCTTTCTCAGCTGAAGGTCCATACTTATTAAATTGCTTGGACGGGCCTCGCATCTTCTCATACGCCACAATTTGAACCTTTAATTGTTTCATGGTTTTTGCCCGAAAAAGTGAAGCCATATTTGTCCTAGAATCTGGTATTCCATTAACAAAGTATTCAATTAAACTTTCATCCTCCAGATCTATTGGCTTAGCTATCTCCATCAGCAAATACAAATACTCTTGTAGTGTTTCATTCTTTTTCTGACTGCGTTTGCCTAATCTACGATGAACTTCAGCTGATGAGACTTTGATTCCAAATTTTTCGACCAGCGATCTTTTCAAAACATTCCAATTACGAATATCACGCTGACTGCGTATGAATGACTTCGCTGCACCACTTAGCAACTGTTTTGCATAGATAAACAACTGCAACTGTCTCCACTCGACAGTAAGTGCACACTCCTCAAGCTCTTCTATCCACACACTACCTTCCACGTCCTTTAGCGTAAACCACGATCTATTTTGCCTGTTCTGACCTGCTTCGCCTAAGCCTTCAATGTTTATCCCACTTTCACTTACAATTTCTTGACTTTTTCTATTAGTACATACTGGGCCATTTCCATCCATACTAGCGAACAATTAATCTTCCTGATCATGATCTTCTGGCTGTTATATATCCGCCGAATTTCCGGTCAATTCCATTCCATAATGAGCCAGCAACTTATTCTGTAGATCCACCTTTAAGCCAGACGAATTAATCTTTTAAGCCACCATCTTCGTACGCAACTCTGAAACTCTTAATGCCAAGATCACGTTTCGCTCCATCTTTCTAAAATTTAAATAATTGTTATCAAAACTTGTAAAATATACAATCAGAAATATCAAATTATTTTCGGTTCAGCTCAACTAAACATAAGTATTTTACATTAGTTGCTTTCATACTTTAAATGGCAGTCTATTAACAGCTGTCCAAATTCGTTATGATTTTAACAGTGACTCTCAAACTTAACAGTATGTAAATTATTCCTATGCCGAAAAATTTTAAATTTTAACTGCGTTCAAAATGGCGTTCTTGCCCGTTTGTCGAAACAAATTCGCAGCTCACCAATACAAGCACCAAATTTCCCGTCGCTGCCGTCAGCTTGACTTTTTTGCCACAATCTGGCGCCATATGCCCTTTTTTTTTTTTTTTTTTTTTTTAGTTTCTTCAACGTTGACTTTACTTATCCACAATGCTTCAGCTTCTGCTTCTGCTCAGTCCGCTAAACCACGGTTCTGCAGATTCTGAGTTGCTTACTCCGCTTAACCACTGTCCTCCAGATTCTGAGTTGCTTACTCCGCTTTACCACGATCCTCCAAAAATTGTGTTCTTCAATATCGACTCTTCTATGAAACCGTTCCACGCCCAAACTTTCTTGTTGTCCCACAGCGCCGCGTTGCATCTCCTGCCTAGCTGCCTGCTCACCAAAGTTGCCGTATTTGACTTGGCTGCTCTCGCCTTTTGCCAAATCTCGTCGTTTCGTTTTCGGTACAGCTTTACCACTGCCATCAGCCAATTTCAGAAAAATGTCAATAACGTTGTATTTTTCTCACAAAAGCGTTATTCTTCAGAATTGTGCCTCTTTCGGCGTCTCAATTCTTTTTTGTCTGTAATTTCACAATGTTTTCTGTTCAGTTCAACACACGTACATTACTTTTCACACACGCACACAGTTAAGTTATTGACAAGCTTATGTTATTTCGGTTGAGCCCCCAAATTTTGCAGGTTCCTTTTTTATTGAACGAACAAGAGTTATTATTTAGTTTATTTTATTATTATATCTTGTCTTATTAAAAACATGTTCTAAATACATAAAATGCGCGTATTTAAATTACGTGTGTGCTCTCCCAGATTCGGGCAAAAAAGTACCTTTCTTTTATCGATAATTCACAACAGCTCGATAGTTGGTTAACTGATATTTCAAATATGTTCATCGTGAATAAGTTTCTAGCTCTTAATAGTGCTGACCACTCCGAGTTTCAAGAACTACTGTCTGCTCAGATCCAATTCCTACAGCTATATCTTGAAATATAACGAAAATCGGCCGACAGGTTCCTTGACAGCTATACGATTTATCGGTCCGGTCTAGCCGTTCCGACTTATTTGAAGAGGGCAGAAATAAGAAGCTTGTGGGCTAAGTTTGGGGAAAAAACCCAAAAAGCAAAAAAAAAAATTTTTTTTAAAAACCCCCCAACCCTTTTTTCCCCCCCCGGGTTTTTTTTAAAAAAATTTATGGGGGGTCTAAAAACCCCCCCCATTAATTAAAAACCCCCAGCACTCCCCCCCCCCCCCCCCCCGACGTTGGGTCCCCCCCCAACCCAAAAAAAAAAGACCCTCTCTTTGTGGCCCCCCCTCCCCCCCTTCCTCTTGGGGGTGTGGTGGTTTGGTGGTTTTTTCCCCCACCCCCGGGGGGCCCCAAAGACCCCCCCCCCCCGGGCGGGGGAAAAAAGGGGGGGCCCTTTTTCCCCCCCTCTCCTCCCTTTGTTCTTCTCCCTCTTTCTTTTTCTCCCTCTTTCTCCCCTCATTCCCCCACCCCCCCCCTCCCCCCTGCCGGAGTGTGGAATTGGTGGTGTGTTTTAAAAAAAAAAAACACGGGAAAAAAAAAAAAAATAACCCCCCCCCCCCCCCCCCCCCCCCCATCCCCCCCGGCCCCCCCCCCTCCCCCCCCCGAACTGGTACGCACCCCCCCAACCCCCCCCCCCGCCCCCCCCCCCCCCCCGTTTCGACACGACAAAAAAAAAAAAAAACAAAAAACCCTCATTTCACCCCTCCCCTTTTTTTTGTGGATAGAGTTTTTCTCCCAACCACCCCCCCACCCCCCCCCCACCCCGTGTTCCGCCGCCGGCGGGTAGTTAATATAAATTAAATATTTATTACCCCACCCCCCTCAACACCCCCCCCGCCCCACCCCCCCCCAACCCCCCCAAACCTGGATTCGGTCTGCCAGTTGGTACGGCTCCATCCGTCTTGGTCCATATCCTTTAATGTCACTCACGGTAGGTACCTTTACCGCCGGCGTGAGAACGGGTGCCTGGTTCATCGTGGCTGGGCTGGTCGTGCGGCGATTGACCATTCAAAAGCTTGTCGACGATCGGGTCTCAGCAAACTGGTCGTAGTCCACGTGACCGAGCTTCTCTAGAGTCCGGGGTGGGCGCGGGGCCAGGCTGGCTACCAGGTCTAGTAAACGTTGCAGCTCCTCCTCTGATAGTTTGCCCTGGTTGACTTATACTCGACATACTGGCCGACTTATACTCGATGTTTCTTGATTGCGTGCCCGCGTGCGCAGCGGTCGAAACCACTTGTGCAGTCTGATCTACTAAATCAGGAAAAATACCTATATTACCCTATGCATGCCTCGTTGTAATTTTCCAAAACCCACGTTAACAGCTTACAGATTTTAAAAAATATCTACGTGTCCCATGTTTACCGTGATATCCTATTCAAAACATGTTCTACTCGTTGTCTAATACTGCGGTTCTCTGTGCTTGCCTAACATAACCTGCCAATTTACCTATGTGGGTCTTTAATCCACTAAAAGACGTACAATTTCTCAGTCTAAATTTCTAGTCTGAGTAGTCCCTGCACGGGCGCCATCTGTAAGGATGTTTTTTCAAGCTAGGGTACAAATCTCAGCCTTGCCAGGGTCTTTACAGCAAAATTACCACGCCACAACCCGTAAGAGCACGCTCTTGTACCCGCTGTTCAACTAGCGTTCACCTACGACACCGCTCACGACCGGCCGTTCGCCGTTACGGAATGCCCGTGGCCGCGAATACCCTTGCCTGGGCTCCCATAATTCGTGTATTGCACCACGCCGCAAATCCGTTCTGAAAACACGCTCGTGTACTCGCCTTCCAGCTAGCGATCACTCACAACACAGCACACGCGAAATTCTTGTTAATACGCACGAGGGGAAAGGTAACCAAGAAACTATTAAATATTGGACGCTGAGATAGTCAAAAATGCCTATGCATCGTTTGTTGTTTTCAATTTTTTTCATTCACAACTTCTTATTCTACTACAAATGTTCACTATTTTACCCTGCGCTCATTCCCTAACAAATTTGCTGCATGTCTGTGACCCTGCCTGTCCGTGTCCTTGCCTACCTCTCACCATGCGTTGCTTCTGATCCTTTTCTCTTTTGTTTTCAGCTTATCTCGCGTGTCCTTTGAAAGGATCCATCGTCCTTGCAGGATTAACTTAACTTCTTTGCACTTTTACTTTTTTTATTTAAGGGAGAATGGCCACGTCTGGCCCAAAACTTCTGTCCCTTGACCTAATTCTGCAGCTTCAATTTCTCTGCTTCTGGTCCGCTGCTTTTCCGGAATTGTTCTCGGTCGCAGCCTGGACGGCGCTGCCTATGTTCGGCCGAGCATGCTTCGGCTCGTGTCGCGTGGCTCGCTTGACTTTGCTCGCGAATTTTGTCGCTTGTCTAGCTTAGCTTCCTGCTTGCATAGATCGGCGCGGGATTTGTAACTTTGCCTAGTTCGGCTCGCAAATTGTTGCCTGGCTGGCTCCGCTCGTGTTGCGCTGCTTGTAAGTCTCTCCTCGTTAACGCTGCTTTCATGGCTCTGCTCGTTTCTCGCCGTTACCCATGCGCTGCTCGAAATTGATAAGGGTGCGAATTATGCTCTGCGAATTATGTCAAGACGCCGTTGCTTATGTGCATGGGCACCGAACAACGGGCGTCTTCTTGCATCTCGTACCCTGCGTGTTTGAACTTGCCTATGTCTCCGCCTATGTCTCGCTGCTGATAACTAACTGTCTAAGACTTGCTACCTATTACTTGCAAAACTATATGGTTTATCGAGCTCAGTTTCATTTAAGAATTTAGATCACATTTAAAAAATAAAACCTTCCTATCCGTTTTACTTAAATATCTCCTTGCCCTCCAGATACCTGGTGACGTTCGCTGGTCGCGTCATCTTCGTGGTATATCTTCAGGTCGGTCAGTCCTACGTTACGTCGCTGCTTCGTCTTGACATCCTAAAGGCGTAGAATCATGGGCGACACGTTACTGATGACTCGGTATGGTCCGTCGTGCCGAGGTACGAGCTTGGCGGCGAATCCGTCGACTGCCTTCGACAGATGTTGTTGCCGCAACAAAACTAGATCCCCGATGGCTGGCTTCCAGTGTCGACGGCGTAAGTTGTAGTACCGTCCTGGATCTGCGCTGGCTTGTTGTGCATTCTCGACCACTGTCTTGAAAATGTTTTGCAGATATTGTTCATTCTCCACTGGCGTTCTGAATTCCACCAGCATGACTGGAGTCACCTCTTCATAAAGGGCTCCCGGCAGACGGGGTTCCCGTCCTTGGACTATATATGCTGGGCTAAGCCCGGTGGTGTCCCAGGCACTAGTGTTGATCGCCAGGCTGATCTCTGGCAGCTGCTTGTCCCACGTCCGCTGCTTGTCATCCAAGTACTACTAAGCTATCATCGTTTTGACCGTACGGTTTGCTCGTTCCGTGGGGTTCTGCTGCGGTGTATATGGTGCGGTGTGTTATGCTATTTACAAAATGTGGCAAACGAATGACTTATAAAATGGGTTCCGTTGTCGCAGACCATAATTTTCGGCATTACGTAAGGGCACAACTTCACCCACTTTGTAATGGGGTCGAAGAATACCAATAGCATGGTATTCCCAAGTGTGGAGCATGGGAGTGGTCCTACGAAGTCCGCACAGAGTACGTCACCTCGCGTGTACCTGAACCTGTCGTGTGTGCATCTGTCTGGAAGGTCTCTGCTGGCTGATTGTGAACTTCTAGCAGGTCTCGCATTTTCTTATATAACGTGCGACGTCCCGAAATAGGCCCGGCCAGGAGTATCGCTGATGGATCCGGGTCAAGGTCTTCCGCACTCCCTGATGTCCTGCGGTTGGCTGATCGTGGCACTCGTACAATACTCGCTGGCGTAATGACTTCGGTACGCATAACTTCCATGGCGTGCGATCCTCGTCCTCTGGTAGGAATCCTCCTCGTCGATATAACTGCTAGTTCTCCCTCTGGTTATCCGGGTACTTCTCTGATTCCTTTTCGATCAGCTCCAGCATACGGGTTATCCACGCACAGGGTGGATTTTCCCTCTGTAGCTTTTTGTAACGTTTCCAAAGGTCGTCTGGTCCCAACGACAGTAGTATATGGTGAAGCGAAATTGTTGGAGCACCAATGCTCATCATGCAATCTTTCCAGTGGGATTCTCTATGCTGTTTAGTCATTTTAACGCCAAATTATCTGTGATTACTGCCAACTCGTATCCCTCCAGATAGCAACGCAGTTTTCGTATGACCCATACAATAGCCAAGCATTCCTTCTCCGTCGTTGAGTAACGACTCTAAGCAGCTGAAAGACGCCGGCACGCGTACGCGATAACCCGTTCGGTTCCCTGGATCTGCTGTCTCAGCACCGCTCCCAGTCCGATGTTACTCGCATCCGTTTGCAGGGTGAACCCGTCACCAAAGTCCAGATAGGCTAACACTGGTGCTTCCGTGAGAAGGGTTTCAATACTTCGAACGCTCGTTGCTGCTCCTCATCCCAGATCCACCGCCGACCTTTCTTCCATAATGCCGATATAGGGTGCAATAATGTAGCAAAGTTGGGTACAAACCAGGAAGCGATGCCTAGGTACCTCCGTAGCTCCTGGTGGTTCGGTCCTCTACTCCGCCTCGTCTTGGACTATGGTCTGTTCCGCCCTGCTGGATAAACTCATCCTGTGATCTCTGTCATTCCTCTGCTGCTTGCTCGTGTGTCTCGCCTCTTCTCCTGGTTATGTGGTCCTCTGTGCCTTGTCCATAAGCTTTGTTTCCTGTCCTGGATCCCTTTAAAGGGTTCCTCCGTCGTGCTGTGGGCCACACCGATGGTAAGAACGTGTCCTTGTTGTGGTCTCGGGTCGCTGCATCCTCTGCTGCTCGCCGGGGTGTTTTGGCCGTCGGTTTTGCCGCCACAAGTGTGTTTCGCAAGTCCAACCGCATTTGCCATTGTAATCGTGATCAATGCCGCTCGCTTTTGTCGGTTGTAAGATAGTTGCAATTGTGCACACAAACACGTATATATATATTTTAATGCGCCAAACATAAGGATGTGAAAGTTGTACAAATAAGAATCCTAACGTTATTTTATGATGTGATACATATAATGATATGAGACAATATTCATACAAGATTAGAGGGCTTACCTAAGTTTAGGTATTATTATTATTATTATTATATAAGAGGGAGTCTCCCAGCGGAGAAGGCGCGAGGCACTGCGACCAATATGTTCTTTTGTACCCAGAATGCTCTCCCTGTCATGACAAAAGATGTAGATTTTCGCTCCTCTTGTCCCCTTCTCAAGGATAAGACGGCAGCAGAACTCAATGGCGTGAACCTCTGATTGGAAAACTGTGGGCCAGTTGCCCATAGCGATCGAGGTCCTGGAGTTGGGACCATGTATCCCAGCTCCAACCCCCTGTTCAGTCTTTGACCCGTCGGTGTACCAATATATACCATTTGGGTCTCTGATGGGGTTGCCAGCATCCCAAACCCTGCGGTCCTGAGGGTTCTAAATTTTGCACCAAAGAAGAGTTTCTTGGTCATAGAATCTGATCTAGTGCAGATCTCTAGCCATGAATATCTTTGAGTAGGCTAGCATGTCCAGATTCGGTAGCAAGAAGCCCAGATTGGAGCTTGATTCTAAGAAGGCTCATAGCAGCAACTTCTTTTATACGGATATGCAGCGGAGTCAGATTCAAAATCGATTCCATTGCTGCAGTGGGACAGGTGCGGAGTGCACCCGTCAAGGAAAGGCAGAGCAGCCTATGCAGTTTCGTGCATTTATTGATGGCAGTGACCTGCGTAACCTTTGGCCACCACACAATAGCAGCGTAGGTTACGATCGGTCTTACCATCATCTCAAAAAGCCACCTAATGGTGCAGGATTTGAGACCCCATATTCTACAGAAAAGCCTTCTACATGCCCACATGTCATGAGTGGCCTTTGATAGAGTGTTATGCAGGTGGGAGTTCCAGTTTAGTCGCTTATCAAGGGTTACCCCTAGATATTTGACTTCGTTGGAAAGTTCCACAGGAGAGCCGCCAATATGTAATTGACCAATGTCAATAGAATAACGCTTAGTGAAGGGAACAATGATTGCCTTTTGAGGATTGATGCTAAGACCTACATCATCGCACCATTTACTGACCGTGTTCAGAGCTGATTGCATCAGCTCTGTCACGGTGTTGGCATAGTTCCCGTTCACTACGAGAGCCAGGTCGTCGGCATAGCCAATCGCTTCCACGCCCTGTTCTGCGAGTATGATTAGTAGTTCGTCAACTACTAGGGACCAGAGCAAAGGGGATAGAACCCCTCCCTGGAGACACCCTTTTACCGCACTAATAAGGGCCAGGGTCGAGGAGATAATCCGGTGTTTGAGCATGGCGTCAATCCACCGGATTATGGGACGAGCAATGTTCCTGCGCTCAAGCGCAGTAGAGATAGACCCGTAGCCGGTATTATCGAAAGCACCCTCTATATCAAGAAAAGAGCACAGAGCAATGTTCTTTGATACGAAGGCCCTTTCGATCTTACTCACTAATTTGTGGAGAGCGACCTATGTCGATCTACCGGCTATATACGCGGGTTGTTTTCCTGCAGAGAGCACCGAATGTGCAAGTCTAGGAACCTTTCCACAGTCTTGAGCAGAAAGGAGGTAAGGCTGATCGGCCGGTAGGACTTAGGCTGGTCAAGAGGACGATTCCCCTGTTTGGGGATGAATACCACATTGACTCTCCTCCAAGAGTTGGGTATGTATCCCCAAGTGAGACTGGCTCTAAGAAGGCCGACCAGTGGATCGAGGATATGATCCAGACTATTTTGGAGAAGGTCTGGAAAGATTTGATCACTCCCTGGGGCTTTGAAGGGGGCGAAGGAATCAACAGCCCATTTGACCTTTTCAGGATCGAAGATGGTACCAGATCAGCTGGTAACGTGAGTCAGGTGACCAGGTGGCGTCAACGTGATTGGAGAGATCTGGGTTGGCCACGGAACCTGGGAAGTGAACTTGTAGTAAAAGTTCAAGTGCTTCCCTACGATCTTGAGTGAAAGAGCCATCTGCTCTTTTTAGAAGCCCTATACCATTAGACGATCCTTTGGCTATACTTTGTGGAGTCTCGCTGCCTCTGGTAGAGATTCTATGCTACCACAGTAGCTGCGCCACGTATCACGTTTGGAGCGTCTAATATTCTTATTATAGTTTGTGAGAGCGTCCCTATAGACGTCCCAACTTATACGGCTAGATCTGGCCTTGTTGAAAAGGCTTCTAACCTTCCTTCTTTGAGCAGCCAACTCTTCGTTCTACCAAGGAACTTTACGGTTGACCGTTAGTGTCTTCCGAACTGAGCTGGCTTCGAAGGACGTAATAAGCACATCTTGGAGCAGGTTGGCAGCAAGTTCTATCTCACTGACAGAGTCAGACTCACCACGTTTTTGTCGTCGCTGCTCCCCCAGATTGTGTGATGGGCGTTGGCATCACAGCCAATCACGAGCGGCTTGTTGTGATGGCGGCAGAATCCCACAAGCCGCTGAACCTCTGCGGGGGGTACGTTATTCACATCGCACGGGAAATAAGCAGAGGCGATCACCACTTCCCGGACGCCATCAGCAGTGGCTACCTCTATAGCCGTTGCCACCAGGTCTCTGTAAATGAAGTTGGTTAAAGGAAAGTGTCTCACACTGTTATTGATCAGTATAGCAGTGCGAGGGGCACCTCCCATACGGTCATATAATAACTAACATGATCCTGATGATAGTCCACGGACGAGGCCACCTATTAACCATGGCTCTTGGACGAGAGCCAGGTCAATCTCATCTTTACAGACGACCCTGCACAGGGTGGCTGACGCTCCTCTGGCGTGGTGCAGGTTCGCCTGGAGCACTCTAATTGCGCTCGGCATCCTCCTTCAGCGCTTTAGAGACAAGGCCACATGCCTTGCCCCCCCGAGAGTCGTTGCCTCGGATGCCCTTCGGCAGTCTGGCTGAGCTGCTAGGGAGAGGTCGCCTAGCGATCCCAGTCGCGGGAGGTGCCCTTGCGGGTTGTTTGCGCCCAGCGCTGACTGTGGGTCTGGTAGGGGCCAGGAGGCGCCCGCTGCCAGCCACCGGCCTGGTGCGGCCCGTTGAGGGGTTGGGGGCGGAGACCACAATGGTATGGGGTTTGGGGATGGGGGCTTTCAGAGCCACTACGGCCGCAACACTGGTGGACGGTACCGGGGCGGCAGCCACTGCTGTCGCATAGGTAGGGTCCACCTTTGACGCTTCCAGACGGGCGCTGGAAGGGGATGGAATGGTTGGAGAGGAGGATGGGGGACGGGCCGGGGAGGAAGAGGCTCTGGGGACGGAGTTCTTCAGGAGAAGTTTGATTCGTCCAAAGACGAATTTCACCTTCCCGTTGCACTCCGTCAGAGCCTTATACGACTCCTCGTCGACCAACATCGCGAGGTGGGTCGTAGTGCCAGTGAGGGTATCCTGGACCACCCGCCACTGCTTGGTCGAGAACAAATCCTCGTTTTGGATACCAAGGTATCGCAAGATATCGGCGGGTGTGAGTCCAGCACTACTGGGGAAGTAACCTCTAATGAGGTGAGCTTTGGGGAACTCGGACTCCTCCAGTAGTTTAATGTTAAGGGAGCTGATGGACTTGATGTGTCCAACGGCTCCCCTGACCCAATCGGCAGTGCGGCTATCCTCGCACACCAGGAGCAGCCATTCGTTTCGAGGTATGCAACCGTCGAAACCCGGACTGGCACCGGATGTGGGATGAAACAGCAGAGCCTTGGCAATGCTAGCTTTCACCGTGGCCACTTGCTCCGGTGAAAGCGGGTTTTTAGAGTCAGCCCAGTTTCACGCTGCTCCACACCTGGCTGAGAGGTGGCTTTGTGGACTCCACATGAGTCTTTTTGGGCTTCTTTGAGGACCCTTGCGGTTCGAGGACGGTATCGTCAACGCGCGTCCGTTTGGCCTTGGTTTCCACGGGGGGCGCGGTGGCGATAGCTAGAGCTTCTGCTCTGCTCGAACCCTTAGCGAGTGCGGCTTTAAAAAGCCTCTTCTCACGGGTCTTCAGTTTAACGAAGGCGTTCTCAGAGTCCAGTCGCAGCCTCTGTATCTGAGAGCCTGCTTCCGTGAGACCTGACCTCTGCGAGGCCACGGAAGCGTCGTCAGCGAGGCTGATCAGGTCAGCGTCAGCTTCAGCGTCAGAGGACATCACCTCGACGAGCTGCTGCCGGCCTGAGCAGCTATTGGACGAGCAATCAGCACTTGCGAACTCGTCGTCCGAGGGAGTCCGTGGCCTGTCCGGGTCCCCTAAAGTACCAGGGCCAAGACCCGTGGTATTGGGGGTGGAAGCCCACTGGCTGCAGTGCTGTTGTTGGGGTCGGCCGTTAAGGCCTCGCCCTGGGTTGATGCTGTCGAAGTCGCATCCGACTTATCTTTTTTTAAATTTGTTTCCATAGTTTGGACCCACGAGTAGGCGGGAAGGGAAGGTCGCCCACGGCAAAGCCCGCGTGCCGTAGGAAGTCTAGATGAAACTGGAGGGCGACAGGTATCCAGAGTCCGCATACTACCCCCCGACCGGGCTACCCCCCGGCCATGCATCCCTTGGCGTATGCTGTTCCGCCTTGGATTGGGGTGATTTATAGAATCACAATCTTCGCCCGACTACAATTAGTCAGCACCCCTAGCAGAGACATGACCGTGCTAGGGGCCTGCTTCCAGCCGCCCTCACGTGGAGAGTATAGCCGCACTTCCGACAGTAGAAGCAAGGACGGCACGTACCTCAGCCAAAGCTAGGGTTCCATGTGATTCCCCTTACTGTCTCTGACGGCTGACGGCCAAAGTTTAGGTAACATAACAGCAATTTTGTGATGTGATCGTTCATTAGAAATAGTTCCAATTGGTGAAACTACGTTAAGAAAAATTAACTGCGTGATGCTCTAGTCGGATGTTGAGGACCGTACCAAATCCATCCAGCACGAACAATCTGAGCCATCACGAGTCGAGGTCTTTGTTTGATGGAGCTAAGATGAGGTATCGAACCGATATAAACCAATTTGATAGTTCCATACCCTATATTCCACTGATAATCCTCTAAATCGAAGATTATCGATCGCGGATAGCTAAATGCAATCGGTCTGGATCCGATATCCAACACAGTAACTAGCAGTTCGGCTGAATCTAATAAAAACCCATAGAAATGGAGGGACTTTGGGCTCCTGGGAAATAAGAAGGGAAAGGAATGGGTATAGCCGAGTGGAACCTTTTTGGTCCCACATTGGGCGCCATTTCTGTAACGACCGAAGTCAAATAACGTCCCCTGCAAACCCTGTCTAAGTTATATAGATTCTCGGTGTAACGTGAAAATATCGACAGGTTATAGGACTACTAGAAGGGGAAATGTCAAGAAAAGGGAAGGCCGAAATAAACGGACGAACTACCCCTAACGAATGATATAGTCGAAGAACTAGATGTAATACCGTCCTTCTTCATCCAGCCAACACCGTACTACCGATATCGAAATACCGATATTTCCCATTTTTCTGTTATGCTACCGTCCTTAGTGCCTCAAAAATAACTAAATTCGCTCAACATACAAATATAGCGCATGCAGCTTCATGCTGCTTGATAATTTCAAAAAATCAAGCCTTGCTTCCCTAATATTTTATCCATTTTTATTATTCCTTTTTATACCCTTCGACCATTGAAAATGATCTAAAAAGGGTATACTAACTTTGTGCATTGTATGTAACAGGCATAAGGAGGCGTGGCAGACCCCATAAAGTATATATATTCTTGCTCAGGATCACTAGCCGAGTCGATTGAGACATGTCCGTCTGTCTGTCCGTCTGTCTGTTTGAGACAACAGATCTAGCTATTAAAAGAGGTAGAGATACCAAATTTGGCATGGAGGTTCCTAAGTTTTCCAAGCAGATGCAGTTTATTTCAAATGTTTGATGCCACACCCACCGCCCCCGCAAATCGGTAATTTACGATTACTAAGCAAAGTATTAAACATAGAAAGTTCTGCTTTGGTATATATAATGCTAAATGCCATATGAATATATTCTCCAAAATACAATTCGATCGGACCAATAACACAGAAGTTATTCAAGTCAACGTTTTCAAATGTACAAATGTACGAGCAACAGCCGGCGCGCTGCTTGGAATTGACGTCGACGTCGACGTTGCGTCTGGCCGCTTCACGCTTTACAGGCGTCGTGTGAGTGCGAGCGAGTAAGCTATTATATATGTAGAGAAGTATTCGTGCAGAATTTCTGTTTGAAATTATCAGTGTAGTTACACGTTTGCAACAGATTTTAAAAATTGGGAGAAGGGTATTCTACTGTCGGGCGTTCGACTGTAGACATACCCACTTGTTATTTTTACTCTTTAATTAATTATACTAAATTTGATTTGATTTAACATTTGTATTATTTTCTTGTTGTTTTTCCATAAGAAGGAAGAAAACATAGCTCAACGATAGTCAGGCGATAGTTTGAGAGTATATAAAATCGGCTTATTTTTGCTTTTGTTATTGACTTACCTCGATCCGTTGGGGTCCCGACGAAACAGATGAGGAAAAATAATAACGACAACAATAACAGCACCAAGAACACCAAACAAACACCAAAACAAATCTACTGACCTATCACTCAATCCCTGTTTTATTTACGTTTTTATCACATTTGTTTATCTTTATTTACATTACAAACTTTGTGTCTGTGTGTATGCGAATGAACGAATGAACGAAAAAAGGTGATGAAAAAATAAAAATTGAAATCAACAAGAAAGCATGGCTACCTTCGGCTTGCCGAAGGTTTTATACCCTTGCAGTTGTACACAGCTATATGTAATAGTAGTCAGTTTTTCATAAAATTACAACAGGTACCTTCATTATGCCGATCGTTGATTGTTATGCCTGATAGTTATTCAGGTTCCTTTTTTATTGAACGAACAAGAGTTATTATTTAGTTTATTTTACTATTATATCTTGTCTTATTAATAACAATATATATATAGTATATATTTAAATTACGTGTGTGCTCTCCCAGATTCGGGCAAAAAAGTACCTTTCTTTTATCGACAATTCACAACAGCTCGATAGTTGGTTAACCGATATTTCAAAGATGTTCACCGTGAATAAGTTTCTAGCTCTTAATAGTGCTGACCACTCCGAGTTTCGCGAACTACTGTCTGCTCAGATCCAATTTTTACATTCGGCCCTCCTGACGCTATATTCGCCCCGAATACCTTCATATATTCTGCCACAGTTGATGTTTTATACGGCCCATCTCCATCACCAACTTTTTCGACATCATATCTGCCGTGTTTAGTTTTATTTAGAATGTAGATTACTTAAACAAATATAAAAAAAAAATGAGACGCGCTGTATGCTTTGTCACAGCACGACCGCAAAGTGTATAGGATGCCAAATTAGGATTGATTCGGTAGAATGTTATCAGCTTGCATTCAGAACTATTCAGAATTAATAAATTTACACGGCACCAAGATTAAGAAGGTGGAAAGGCTACATTCGAGCGTGCCCGACTGTGGTATATCCGCTACAAATTTATTGTTCTAACTCGTCTTATCGTTATCATCGATTTTAAAAGAATATGTAGCATAATGCTAAAAAAAAGTAAGAACTGAAGAAAAGAAAAAACAAAAAAATCTGCGCCCCTGAGGGGGATTTGAACCATGGTTCTCAAAACGCTTGTAATATGCAGTTTGCAACTATAACCACTCCGCCATTAGCACATTATTATTTGGACCGGCAAAGTTGCATTATGACCCCATTCAGCTTAACGTACAGGACAAAAACTAATATACCAACTCACTTCCCATAAAATTCTTTTTAATCAAATGCATTTAATACTAACCCTGAAATATTTTAAGTACTTGAAAAAAGTAAAGTTCAGAAAACCCTCTAGAATCGGACTGCTGTGCCACATGCGTATAATCATTAGATTCAGCAAAATTGCAATATGAGACCATTGAACTTATCTTACAGGACAAAAACTAAACCAACTCACCTCTTCTTCCCTTTTAATCAAATGCATTTAATACTTAAGATATTTTAAGTGCTTGAAAAAAAGCAATATCCGAAAAAAAACACTTTTGCATTCAGTAGGATTCGAACCCGTACCCTTTCGCTTCACAGTCAACGACCACATCCACTCAGCCACTGCATCTTCTTTGCATATACTATAAAATTGCAATCATGATCAG
The DNA here is from genome assembly GCA_018904105.1 of Zaprionus tsacasi. Lineage (NCBI taxonomy): Eukaryota > Metazoa > Arthropoda > Insecta > Diptera > Drosophilidae > Zaprionus > Zaprionus tsacasi. The sequence goes on from JAEIFR010000093.1 coordinate 27,305, forward strand.
TGCAAATAATGTTGGTACATATAATTGAAAAAAAAGTTCTTGCCGCCGGAGTTGAACCTGCATATCTTCCATATCTAACATAATAAAACAGACAAAACACGTGGTCACATGACAATACTATTTCTTTAATATCTTCCATCTTTATCGTCCAATCTTACTGAAATTTTCACGAAAGGTTCGCAAGATGGTATTTATAACGTATATAAAATACTGTTACTGTAGAGCTAATATTGCAGCTGTAGTCCATTTTTTCAATTTATAGGGGCGGGTGGAGGCGTGGCAAAAGTCTAAAATAAACTTGATAAGCGTGCAGTAATAACGCATATTATCACAAAATTTGGTAGCTCTAGCTCTTATAATAGCTGAGATCAAGATGTTCACACGGACGGACGGACAGACAGACCGACGGACATGGCTATATCGACTCGGCTGTTGACACTGATTAAGAATATATATACTTTATGGGGTCGGAGATGTCTCCTTCTGCCTGTTACATACATTTTCGGTTTGCACAAAGCTATAATACCCTTCTACTCTATGAGTAGCGGGTATAAAAATATATATAAATATGTATATATATGTCGCAGCCTGGGTAACAGACCAATGCACACTGGGCTAAATTCCAAAAAAAGTGGCAGAAAGTCGAAACATTTGTCGTCTCAAATCTTAATTTTGACTTAATACATTTAAAATAGATTGTTTAGATAAGAAGAATCAATAAATATTTTTGCTAAAAATGCAGCCCTGTCATTTTAATCAGCTTTCAAAGTCAGGTGTTTAGTCAGCTGACTTCTGTGATAAAATTTGGCGGGAAAGTTTTGCAAACTTTGTGGGATTGGCAATTTTACAAACTTTAACAAAAAAACATTTTAAAATATAGATTTTGATAACCAAGGTATGTAGAATTAATAAAGTAAAAACATTTTGTGTTTAAATTAGTAGTTTGTTATTTATGTGTATTATTGTGTACTGTCCAAAAATAGATGAAATCAAACAAAATTGCTTGTGTTCTGTGGAGTAGAACTAACTTTGCGCGCGGGTGCGCGTCATGTAATGTATGTCAAAATAAACTAGAGAATGTATATTAAAAGTATTTTATAATTTGGCTTGCGACTTTTTGCGACTTTGGCCAAACATCGAAAATGTAGATGGGCTTGAATTCTGCCATGCTACTCTGCTGGATGCTTGGATCGACAACGGTCGCAACTATTCCGCCCTTGCTGACTGGATATTCGGCCAAATTAGTGAAAGTATGCTGAGCGAAGAGAAAAAAGGGGAAATTTTGTTAAAAACAAGAAGATTTGAGCTGCATGTGAAAAGATATCTCGAAAAGTGCAGTCGAAATATGAAGAAATTTAGGGAAAAACATTCGAAGTGGCTGTCAATGAGTTTAAAAATTGCTTTAGATAGTGAAGAGATGAACATCGTAAAATTGGGTAGACCAAAACTAAATTATGATGATGCAAGTCCACGGCTTAAAAGAAAACTAGCTTCCGATGCAGCATGTGATTATAAAAACGACACCAAACTTTTAATCCATGCAGCAACACTGTCAGCAAGAAAATCAAATGAAAATAATACTGCATTTGTACTAAAAAAATTTTCTACGTCTGAAAATGAGGCAACCGAAGCCAAAAGGAAGCTTGGAATAGCAGACCCAATACCTTTGACAACAAATGAAGCTTTGGAATTCTTGCTGGAAAATTCCTTAAGCAAAGCACTATACAATGAAATTCGGTATATGAGCAAACAACATAATTGTGATATATACCCGAGCTATAGCAAGATTCAAGAAGCTAAATTGCAATTGAGACCTTTTCGAATAACAGCAACGGAAACAGTGGCAAAAGTTGCCTTACAGGATTTGCTAAACCATACTGGCAGCCGCATCTTATTGTTACAGGAGGAGCTGTTCGCAAACTTAGAAAGTGTTTCAACAGTTAAATTAATAGCGAGTTACGGATTCGATGGATCAACTGGACAAAGCATGTATAAAAAAAGGTTTGAAACAAACGAGCCCGAATCGTTTGATCAGTCATTGTTTGTTACAACTATTATACCTCTGAGGCTAGTAGATAAAGAAGGAACAATTTTGTGGAACAACAAAACTCCGCAGTCTGTGAGATTTTGTCGTCCCCTCAAAATGGAATTTGCCAAAGAATCCAAGGATCACATTCTTAAAGAAAAGGAAGATTTGTATGCACAAGTAAAAAACTTGGCTCCTTATTTGGCGACAATTTTAAATGAAAGAAAGATCTCCATCTCATTCGAACTTTACATGACCCTTATAGATGGGAAAGTTTTGAATGTTTTAACGGGCACGAAATCATGCCAATTATGTTCCATCTGTGGTGCAGGTCCAAAACAGTTTATGGAAAACACCGACATAAATTCATTCAAGCCGAAATCTGGACATCTATGTTATGGATTAAGTCCACTTCATGCTTGGATACGCGTTTTTGAATTGCTTCTTAAAATTTCGTATAGAAAGGGGTTTAAAAAATGGCAAGCAAGAAGTGAAAGTGAAAAACAAGAGATACAAATTAAAAAAAAATACATACAAAATAGAATGTGGCAAGAAATGGGATTGCATGTAGATAAGCCAATTCCAAATGGCGGTAACTCAAACGATGGCAATACTGCGCGAAAAGCTTTTTTGAATATAGAATTGTTTGCATCTATTTTAGAAGTCGACTTGGAATTACTTCGGAATCTGCATAATATTCTTATTGCTATTAACTGCGAATTTGCAATAGATGCTGAAAAATTTCAGAAACTTTCTGATAATACAATTAGATTATACATGTTGCATTATCCATGGTATCCAATGTCGCCAACGCTACATAAGATTCTAGTACATGGATCACAGATTATAGCTGCATCAGTGGTGCCAGTGGGTTGTCTGGGAGAAAATGCGTCAGAAGCGCGAAACAAATTTTACAAGCGCGACAGACGCATACACGCTAGACACAATTCCCGGGCAAACAATATGTTAGATGTGTTCCACAGATCTATAGACTCATCAGATCCATTTATATCAAGTATACATATAAAGAAAAGGGTTGACAGACAAAAAAAACGAACGCTTCCACGTGAAGTAATTGACCTTTTAGAAGCACCCCATGATGTTACTTCAAATAATGTACAATCGTCATTTAATGACTACAGTTCTGATGATGACTCGGAATCAGACGATATAAATCCATTTTCATTTGAATTGCCTACAGAAGAAAATTAAATAAAAGTATGTCTTTGTATATTTTCAAGAAAACATCATAATAATGAATTAATCTAACCTTATTATTAAGAATGAATTTAATTATAATAAACATTTTTTACATCATTAAAAAAAATACGTATACGCAATATCGGCATATATGGGCGGTCAGGGAAGGCGTGGTCCAATTAACTTAAAATTTTGTTTACATATTTTGAGTGGTATATTTATCATATATACCAAATTTCAGCTCGATATCTTTAATATTAGACTTTATGCCACTTTTTTTGGAATTTAGCCCAGTGTGCAATGTTAGAGTTTGAATACAACTGAAAAATTGTACATAGTATGTTAGAGGAGTGAATTCTGTTATATAACGAGAGCATCATTTGAATGGCAATTCGAATGAGCATGGCGCCTGCAGATGTTCTAGTAAGTGAGAGTGTACATGCAAAAAGTATGAATATGATGAAATACTTTGCTGAATAAACGTGCTGAAATATTTGGTAGAGGAACGAAGAGAAAAGAAACGACGCCACGCGGTGGAACGAGTAGTTGAGTAGAGCCCAGTAAAGGAGACAGACGACTAAACATCTTGCAGGCGACTTGCTGTGCTCTTATAGTTGTATAAATAATATAAAAAATAATGGGAGGAAATCAGCCAAGATCTCTTTCTCCGACATCAGAAGTGGGATCGGCTTCGCCACAAGACTTTACGAGTGATCAGTGGCGAGCTTTAGTTGAGGCGCAAAACAAGAATTTTCTGGACTTAATGAAATGCATGCAGACTTCCAAGATGGCAGCGGTACCCAGTAATAAAGTAACGCTGCCAAGATTTAATCCTGACATGGCAAATGCAGATGCAGCTTCGTGGTCTAAAACTGTTGACATAATTATGGCAGAAAGTGTGTTGGAAGGTAGCGCTCTAGTCATGGCGATAAGCAATGCATTGGAAGGAGGAGCCTCTCAGTGGTTGTCTCAAATTTGCTACAGCAGAATGAAGTGGCCGGAATTCCGAGACTTGTTCGTTCAACGTATGAAGGCGTAGAGACTCCGGCAGGAATCGTGCTAAATATGTTCAGTGGCGGGCCCAGACCAAGCGAGTGCTTAACGGTGTATGCTAGCAGGCAAGTTACGGCGTTGCTATCGAAGTGGAAGCAAATGAGCAATGAGGAAATTGCGGTATCCGTTGTGCTGGCACATACTGCGCAGTTGGACAACAGGCTGCAACGTTGGTTGTTTACAACGAATATCAATATACGCAGTGAAATTGAACAACAATGTCGTGTCTATGCATATGACTCATCGAAGAGAAACTTGTGCAACGTGACCTGCTACAAGTGTGGCCAGCTGGGCCATGTTGCAACAACTTGCACTACGGATACTTCGTCTACAAGCAAGGGAAACACGTATGAGAAGCGAGTGTATGTTCGGTCGTTGAACCAAGAGGAGTTCTGTATCAAAGACAAAAACTATACTGTTTTGATAAGCGGCATTGGTGATGGCTCAGTGACATGCCCAATGCAAATTCTGTCCACTGTAAAAATTTGTGAATTTACCATTGAAATCCTTTTAAATGTAGTCATTGATACATATCTAAAGTATGATGTGCTGATTGGCAGTGAAATTCTAGGTCAGGGTTTTGGAGTGTCAATTGATGCCAACAAATTTGCTCTTTATAAAACAAATACTGTCAATACAGAGAGACAAGGCCACATGCCTTGCCCCCCCGAGAGTCGTTGCCTCGGATGCCTTTTGGCAGTCTGGCTGAGCTGCTAGGGAGAGGTCGCTTAGTGATCCCAGTCGCGGGAGGTGCCCTTGCGGGTTGTTTGCGCTTAGCGCTGACTGTGGGTCTGGCAGGGGCCAGGAGACGCCCGCTGCCAGCCACCGGCCTGGTGCGGCCCGTTGAGGGGTTGGGGGCGGAGACCACAATGGTCGGGGATTTGGGGATGGGGGCTTTCAGCGGCACTGCGGCCGCAGCACTGGTGGACGGTACCGGGGCGGCAGCCACTGCTGTCGCATAGGTAGGGTCCACCTTTGACGCTTCCAGAGGGTGCTGGAAGGGGGTGGAATGGTTGGAGAGGGGGATGGGGGACGGGCCGGGGAGGAAGAGGCTCTGGGGACGGAGTTCTTCAGGAGAAGTTTGATTCGTCCAAAGACGAATTTCACCTTCCCGTTGCACTCCGTCAGAGCCTTATACGACTCCTCGTCGACCAACATCGCGAGGTGGGTCGTAGTGCCAGTGAGGGTATGCTGGACCACCCGCCACTGCTTGGTCGAGAACAAATCCTCGTTTTGTATACTAAGGTATCGCAAGATATCGGCGGGTGTGAGTCCAGCACTACTGGGGAAGTAACCTCTAATGAGGTGAGCTTTGGGGAACTCGGACTCCTCCAGTAGTTTAATGTTAAGGGAGCTGATGGACTTGATGTGTCCAACGGCTCCCCTGACCCAATCGGCAGTGCGGCTATCCTCGCACACCAGGAGCAGCCATTCGTTTCGAGGTATGCAACCGTCGAAACCCGGACTGGCACCGGATGTGGGATGAAGCAGCTGAGCCTTGGCAATGCTAGCTTTCACCGTGGCCACTTGCTCCGGTGAAAGCGGGTTTTTGGAATCAGCCGAAGTGAAGCCCAATTTCACGCTGCCCGACACCTGGCTGAGAGGTGGCTTTGTGGACTCCACATGAGTCTTTTTGGGCTTCTTTGAGGACCCTTGCGGTTCGAGGACGGTATCGTCAGCGCGCGTCCGTTTGGCCTTGGTTTCAACGGGGGGCGCGGTGGCGATAACTAGAGCTTCTGCTCTGCTCGAACCCTTAGCGAGTGCGGCTTTAAAAAGCCTCTTCTCACGGGTCTTCAGTTTAACAAAGGCTTTCTCAGAGTCCAGTCGCAGCTTCTGTATCTGAGAGCCTGCTTCCGTGAGACCTGACCTCTGCGAGGCCACGGAAGCGTCGTCAGCGAGGCTTATCAGGTCAGCGTCAGCTTCAGCGTCAGAGGACATCACCTCGACGAGCTGCTGCCGGCCTGAGCAGCTATTGGACGAGCAATCAGCACTTGCGAACTCGTCGTCCGAGGGAGTCCGTGGCCCGTCCGGGTCCCCTAAAGTACCAGGGCCAAGACCCGTGGTATTGGGGGTGGAAGCCCACTGGCTGCAGTGCTGTTGTTGGGGTCGGCCGTTAAGGCCTCGCCCTGGGTTGATGCTGTCGAAGTCGCATCCGACTTATCTTTTTTTAAATTTGTTTCCATAGTTTGGACCCACGAGTAGGCGGGAAGGGAAGGTCGCCCACGGCAAAGCCCGCGTGCCGTGGGAAGTCTAGATGAAACTGGAGGGCGACAGGTATCCAGAGTCCGCATACTAACGACCGGGCTACCCCCCGGCCATGCATCCCTTGGCGTATGCTGATCCGCCTTGGATTGGGGTGATTTATAGAATCACAATCTTCGCCCGACTACAATTAGTCAGCACCCCTAGCAGAGACATGACCGTGCTAGGGGCCTGCTTCCAGCCGCCCTCACATGGAGAGTATAGCCGCACTTCCGACAGTAGAAGCAAGGACGGCACGTACCTCAGCCAAAGCTAGGGTTCCATGTGATTCCCCTTACTGTCTCTGACGGCTGACGGCCAAAGTTTAGGTAACATAACAGCAATTTTGTGATGTGATCGTTCATTAGAAATAGTTCCAATTGGTGAAACTACGTTAAGAAAAATGAACTGCGTGATGCTCTAGTCGGATGTTGAGGACCGTACCAGATCCATCCAGCACGAACAATCTGAGCCATCACGAGTCGAGGTGTTTGTTTGATGGAGCTAAGATGAGGTATCGAACCGATATAAACCAATTTGATAGTTCCATACCCTATATTCCACTGATAATCCTCTAAATCGAAGATTATCGATCGCGGATAGCTAAATGCAATCGGTCTGGATCCGATATCCAACACAGTAACTAGCAGTTCGGCTGAATCTAAAAAAAACCCATACAAATGGAGGGACTTTGGGCTCCTGGGAAATAAGAAGGGAAAGGAAAGGGTATAGCCGAGTGGAACCTTTTTGGTCCCACATTGGGCGCCATTTCTGTAACGACCGAAGTCAAATAACGTCCCCTGCAAACCCTGTCTAAGTTATATAGATTCTCGGTGTTACGTGAAAATATCGACAGGTTATAGGACTACTAGAAGGGGAAATGTCAAGAAAAGGGAAGGCCGAAATAAACGGACGGACTACCCCTAACGAATGATTTAGTCGAAGAGCTAGATGTCCTTCTTCATCCAGCCAACACCGTACTACCGATATCGAAATACTGATATTTCCCATTTTTCTGTTATGCTACCGTCCTTAGTGCCTCAAAAATAACTAAAATTAAAGCCTTGCTTCCCTAATATTTTATCCATTTTTATTATTCCTTTTTATACCCTTCGACCATTGAAAATGATCTAAAAAGGGTATACTAACTTTGTGCATTGTATGTAACAGGCATAAGGAGGCGTGGCAGACCCCATAAAGTATATATATTCTTGCTCAGGATCACTAGCCGAGTCGATTGAGACATGTCCGTCTGTCTGTCCGTCTGTCTGTTTGAGACAACAGATCTAGCTATTAAAAGAGGTAGAGATACCAAATTTGGCATGGAGGTTTGCCTTTTTTAAGTTTGTCCACAGCAGATGGCAGTTTACATCAGTATTAACATAAAGTTCTGCTTTGTATATAATAATGCCATATAATAGTCAGGTTTCAAATGTATTAGCGGGAATTGAGAGCGCTTCACGCTTTAAGGTGTTGGGTGTATTATATTGTAGAGAAGTATTCATGCAGAATTTCTGTTTGAAATTATCAGTGTAGTTACACGTTTGCAACAGATTTTAAAAATTGGGAGAAGGGTATTCTACTGTCGGGCGTTCGACTGTAGACATATCCACTTGTTATTTTTACTCTTTAATTAATTATACTAAATTTGATTTGATTTAACATTTGTATTATTTTCTTGTTGTTTTTCCATAAGAGGGAAGAAAACATAGCTCAACGATAGTCAGGCGATAGTTTGAGAGTATATAAAATCGGCTTATTTTTGCTTTTGTTATTGACTTACCTCGATCCGTTGGGGCCCCGCCGAAACAGCTGAGGAAAAATAATAACGACAACAATAACAGCACCAAGAATACTCAAACACCAAAACAAATCTACTGACCTATCACTCAATCCCTGTTTTATTTACGTTTTAATCACATTTGTTTATCTTTATTTACATTACAAACTTTGTGTCTGTGTGTATGCGAATGAACGAAAAAAGGTGATGAAAAAAATGGAAATTGAAATCAACAAGAAACCATGGCTACCTTCGGCTTGCCGAATGTTTTATACAATTGCAGTTGTACACAGCTATATGTAATAGTAGTCAGTTTTTCATAAAATTGCAACAGGTACCTTCATTATGCCGATCGTTGATTGTTATGCCTGATAGTTATTCAGGTTCCTTTTTTATTGAACGAACAAGAGTTATTATTTAGTTTATTTTATTATTATATCTTGTCTTATTAATAACAAATATATATATATATATATATATATATATATTTAAATTACGTGTGTGCTCTCCAAGATTCGGGCAAAAAAGTACCTTTCTTTTATCGATAATTCACAACAGCTCGATAGTTGGTTAACCGATTTCAAAGATGTTCACCGTGAATAAGTTTCTAGCTCTTAATAGTGCTGACCACTCCGAGTTTCACGAACTACTGTCTGCTCAGATCCAATTTTTACATTCGGCCCTCCTGACGCTATATTCGCCCCGAATACCTTCATATATTCTGCCACAGTTGAAGTTTTATACGGCCCATCTCCATCACCAATTTTTTCGACATCATATCTGCCGTGTTTAGTTTTATTTAGAATGTAGATTACTTAAACAAATATAAAAAAAAAATGAGACGCGCTGTATGCTTTGTCACAGCACGACCGCAAAGTGTATAGGATGCCAAATTAGGATTGATTCGGTAGAATGTTATCAGCTTGCATTCAGAACTATTCAGAATTAATAAATTTACACGGCACCAAGATTAACAGTCGGAAAGGCTACATTCGAGCGTGCCCGACTGTGGTATATCCGCTACAAATTTATTGTTCTAACTCGGTTTATCGTTATCATCGATTTTAAAAGAAGATGTTTATTTATTTATTTATTTTTTTAACGTCAACTAAGACAGTCGACTAGAAATTAAGATTAGTTTTTATTTTTAAATTATGATATAATTAAAATTAAAAAAAAACGGAAATGATAAAAATTAAAAATTATGATATTAAAATTGAATTTTATAAAAAGCTTAAAATTATCAAGAATATATATATATTTTTAAATGTAAAGTTTAAATTTAAATTTATATTTAAGTTTAAATTTAAGCTGGGAAATATAAAGCAAGATTTCCCGATCCAGCATTTGCTGCAAAGGATTGGGGAAAACCCAGTAAAACCCAATCAGATCGGTAAATTAGTATTAATTGATAGGATGTATATTAATTGTTGTTAGGTGGTTTAATATAGATAATTTAATAGATGAAAGGGAGGATTCCGTTTTGATTACTCTAAAAAGCTTATTATAATCAGCACAGAGAACTCTAAAAGAATCATGCAAGCTATAGTTATTATTACAGAAACCCAACGAAAGTGGTACAAAATTCCGTGTGACCCTAGAAGGAACACAGAAGTTTAGTTGGTTAAGCAGAAAAGGAGAGCCAATGTCGTATTTTATTAGTTTTATTATAACCATAACACCTAGCATAATACGACGGTTAGTTAAGGAGGGTAGGTTAATTAGCAGGAGTCGGCTTGAGTAAGGTGGTAAATCTATGTTAGAAACCCAGTTAAAGCGACGCAATGCAAAGAGCAAAAATTGTTTTTGGACAGACTCAATTCTGTCTTGATGGACATGGTATTGAGGAGACCATACACAGGATCCATATTCCAAAATCGGGCGAACAAGAGATATGTATAACAAATTTGTCGTATAAGGGTCTTCGAATTCTTTAGCCCATCTTTTAATGAAGCCAAGAGCCCGATACGCCTTATTGACAATAACACCCTTTGGGACCTACCAGTTGAGTAATTGGAGATCCAAAGGAGCAATGGGTAGGAAAAACCAATAAGATTAAGCTTATGAAGAAGAAGTAAGTGATTTACTGAATCAAATGCTTTGCTGAAATCTGTGTAGACCACATCAGTTTGCATTTTTTTCTGAAAACCTTTATTAATTAGTGAGGTGAATTCCAGAAGATTCGTGGAAGTCGATCTAGATTTTACAAAGCCATGTTGATGTGGCGAAATAAGTGACTTGCACTTATGTGTTAACTCTACGGTAATAATTTTTTTCAACTATTTTGGAATAGAAGATAATTTGGAAATACACCTATAATTCTTTACTTCCGACTTAGACCCATTTTTATGAAGAGGGATAGAAAAAGATTTTTTCCAGATTGAAGGAAACGCAGAAGTTGCTAAAGACAAGTTAAATAACTTGAAAATGGGTCTATATAAGCTATTGGCACAATATCTAAGTACGCATCCTGGTACTCCGTCAGGACCGGGAGAGAAGATTGGATTAATAGAGCAGAGATTAGTCCGTAATGATTTCTTATCGATCATATCACAAGAAACGGAATTTGATCTCTGAGTTAAATACGGATATGGAAGATTATTGTCGTAGTTAGTAGAGGAATAGGTAGATTGAAAAAAGTCCGCAAACAGATCAGCAGCTTCTTGATCACTGGTTGCTTTCTTGTTTTCATATATAAAATAAGGTGGGAAACTATTAGATTTTCGTTTAATATTAACAAAGTTATAGAATTGTTTAGGGTTACGTGCAAATTCAAGTCGACAACGATTTAAATATTTTTTATAAGATAAACTGTTGCAAGTAATAAAATTTGTCTTTGCAACTATGTATCGGGTATAATCAGAGGGATTACCCGAAGAAGTAAATTTTTTATAAAGCCGAGATTTAACATTTTTTAACCTTAGTAGTTCCCGTGTATACCACGGAAGCCAGTTAGACTTTGCCGGATATGCACACGGAACGCAAACATCAAAAAATGCATTTAAGGATTTATAAAAATATGCAATGCAAGAATTTAAATCAAAACACGAATAAAATAAAGACCAATCATGATTAGAAATAAGATAGTTAAGCTTAACAAAATCAGTTTTGCGAAAACAACGCGATTTTAAGTTAGGCATAACTATTGACGTTTGCACTGGAGTAAACAATTCTAGTAAAATATTAAGCGTTGGATGATATGGATCTTCAGGAAGAACTAGAGGATCAATTCTAAAAATCGTGTTAGATAGAGAATCAGAGACAAAAATTAAGTCAAGAGTATTGTCACTGATGTTACGAAAGGGGTTAATTTGAGATAAGCATAATTCGTAAAGGCTATTAATAAATGAATTATAAACTGAGGGAATTGAACAATTTGCTTGAGTAGCATAATGCTAAAAAAAAGTAAGACCTGAAGAAAGAAAAAAAACAAAAAAATCTGCGCCCCTGAGGGGGAAAACCCTCTAGAATCGGACTGCTCTGCCACATGCGCATAATCATTAGATTCAGCAAAATTGCAATATGAGACCATTCAACTTATCTTACAGGACAAAAACTAAACCAACTCACCTCTTCTTCCCTTAAAATTCCTTTTAATCAAATGCATTTAATACTAAAGATATTTTAAGTGCTTGAAAAAAAGCAATATCCGAAAGAAAACACTTTTGCATTCTGTAGGATTCGAACCCGTACCCATTCGCTTCACAGTCAACGACCACATCCACTCAGCCACTGCATCTTCTTTGCATATACTATAAAATTGCAATCATGATCAGTGCAAAAAATGATGGTACATATAATTGAAAAAAAGTTCTTGCCGCCGGAGTTGAACCTGTATATCTTCCATATCTAACATAATAAAACAGACAAAACACGTGGTCACATGACAATACTATTTCTTTAATATCTTCCATCTTTATCGTCCAATCTTACTGAAATTTTCACGAAAGGTTCGCAAGATGGTATTTATAACGTATATAAAAAACTGTTACTGTAGAGCTAATATTGCAGCTGTAGTCAATTTTTTCAATTTATAGGGGCGGGTGGAGGCGTGGCAAAAGTCTAAAATAAACTTGATAAGCGTGCAGTAATAAGGCATATTATCACAAAATTTGGTAGCTCTAGCTCTTCTAATAGCTGAGATCCAGGTGTTCAAACGGACGGACGGACAGACAGACGGACAGACAGACCGACGGACATGGCTATATCGACTCGGCTGTTGACACTGATTAAGAATATATATACTTTATGGGGTCGGCGATGTCTCCTTCTGCCTGTTACATACATTTTCGGTTTGAACAAAGTTATAATACCCTTCTACTCTATGAGTAGCGGGTATAAAAATATATATAAATATGTATATATATGTCGCAGCCTGGTAACAGACCAATGTTAGAGTTTAAATACAACTGAAAAATTGTACATAGTATGTAAGAGGAATGAATTCTGTTATATAACGAGAGCATCATTTGAATGGCAATTCGAATGAGCATGGCGCCTGCAGATGTTCTAGTAAGTGAGAGTGTACATTCAAAAAGTATGAATATGATGAAATACTTTGCTGAATAAACGTGCTGAAATATTTGGTAGAGGAACGAAGAGAAAAGAAACGACGCCACGCGGTGGAACGAGTAGTTGAGTAGAGCCCAGTAAAGGAGACAGACGACTAAACATCGTGCAGGCGACTTGCTGTGCTCTTATAGTTGTATAAATAATATAAAAAATAATGGGAGGAAATCAGCCAAGATCTCTTTCTCCGACATCAGAAGTGGGATCGGCTTCGCCACAAGACTTTACGAGTGATCAGTGGCGAGCTTTAGTTGAGGCGCAAAACAAGAATTTTCTGGACTTAATGAAATGCATGCAGACTTCCAAGATGGCAGTGGTACCCAGTAATAAAGTAACGCTGCCAAGATTTAATCCTGACATGGCAAATGCAGATGCAGCTTCGTGGTCTAAAACTGTTGACATAATTATGGCAGAAAGTGTGTTGGAAGGTAGCGCTTAGTCATGGCGATAAGCAATGCATTGGAAGGGGGCCTCAGTGGTTGTCTCAACTTTGCTACAGCAGAATGAAGTGGCCGGAATTCCGAGACTTGTTCGTTCAACGTATGAAGGCGTAGAGACTCCGGCAGGAATCGTGCTAAATATGTTCAGTGGCGGGCCCAGACCAAGCGAGTGCTTAACGGTGTATGCTAGCAGGCAAGTTACGGCGTTGCTATCGAAGTGGAAGCAAATGAGCAATGAGGAAATTGCGGTATCCGTTGTGCTGGCACATACTGCGCAGTTGGACAACAGGCTGCAACGTTGGTTGTTTACAACGAATATCAATATACGCAGTGAAATGGAACAACAATTTCGTGTCTATGCATATGACTCATCGAAGAGAAACTTGTCCAACGTGACCGGCTACAAGTGTGGCCAGCTGGGCCATGTTGCAACAACTTGCACTACGGATACTTCGTCTACAAGCAAGGGAAACACGTATGAGAAGCGAGCGTATGTTCGGTCGTTGAACCAAGAGGAGTTCTGTATCAAAGACAAAAACTATACTGTTTTGATAAGCGGCATTGGTGATGGCTCAGTGACATGCCCAATGCAAATTCTGTCCACTGTAAAAATTTGTGAATTTACCATTGAAATACTTTTAAATGTAGTCATTGACATCATATCTAAAGTATGATGTGCTGATTGGCCGTGAAATTCTAGGTCAGGGTTTTCGAGTGTCAATTGATGCCAACAAGTTTGCTCTTTATAAAACAAATACTGTCAATACACTGTCCAGCATTGCTGAGTTGGATTTCATGGATACCATAAATAATGACGTAGATCTGAGTTGGTCCGATAAAGCCGAACTTGCAGAATTGCTGAAGTCATATGCTCCAACATTTATAAAGGTTATACCAATTAGGAGAGTTACTACCGGTGAACTAGAAATCCGTTTGACTGATATCAATAAGATGGTTGTGACACGTCCGTATAGACAGAGTACTGAGGAAAAGTTGCTGGTGAGAAGCTAAATACAGGAACTACTAGCATCCAATGTCATATGTGCGAGTTGTTCACCATTCGCTAGTCCAATGTTGTTGGTAAAGAAAAAGGATGGTAGGGCTCGATTGTGTATTGACTATCGAGAGTTAAATGCGAATACAATTTCTGATAAGTATCCATTGCCACTAATATCGGATCAGATTGACAGGTTGCGTGGCAGCTTGTATATCTCTGGTTTGGACATGGCAAGCGGATTTTATCAAATCCCAATAACATCTAATTCTTTTGAACGAACGGCATTCGTCACTACAGAAGGCCAAAATGAATACCCTTTGGTCTCAAGAACGCATCATCTGTGTTTCAAAGAGCAATCATTCAAGACTTAGGGGATGTAGCACTCTCATATGCAGTTGTTTACATAGATGACGTTCTGATAGTAGCTTGCACAAAAGAGGAGTCGTTCATCAGACTTAAAGAGGTATTGCAGAGGTCATCCAAGGCAGGGTTTTTCTTTAACATTAACAAGTGTACCTTCTTAAATCGAAAGAGGAATATTTAGGGTATCAAATTAAAAATGGTGAAATAAGGCCAAATCCAAAAAAGATACAAGCATTGGCTGCCACCACAGACAGTTACACAACTGAGACAGTTTATTCGCTTGTCATCTTATAGATAACATACTACCTTTGTGCAAATGTACGTAACAGGCATAAAGTATATATAATTAAATATTTAGGTGTTCATCAAAAGTAAAAAATAATATATTTTTATTTTATAATTTTATATTTGATGGAGTTATTGTTACTTATTACACCAGAGTTACTTACAAACTGACTGACAGAACTATGTTTATGGACCAGGAAACCTTTAAGTTCTATAGAGCTTTACATCTTTGTTTATCAATGACTTAAGCTTCTTATCGTCGGACGATTGGTGTCTTGAGAGAACTTTTGTGATCAGGATTTTGAAGAGTGAAGCTTTCCAAAAGATCGGTTTAAGTTTTCATATGGAGAATGAACTGTGAGGCTTTTGAAGAGCGAAGCTTTTCAAAAGATCGGTTTGAGTAATTCATATGGAGTATGAAGTTTAAGTAATTCATATGGAGAATGAATATGTCACTCCACCACCTTTTAGATTTTAGCTTGTCCTCAAGCCTTTGCTTCTGGATATAATTGCGAAATTGGATTTTAAGTTTTTACTATTTCATTATTATTTTCTTTAATTGTTTCAATATTTTTGTCAACTGATTTATTTGCCTTAGGTCTTAGTTATATTATTATAATGTTATGAGGTGCTGTTATACATTTCATGTATAGGTAAAATATAGATATGATAACTAATACAAACATGAGGATTATTAATATATTTTTATAGATAGTATAATTTCTATTGTTTAGCATAATCATTTCTTTTATTTCAATATGTGACAACTTTTGTAACATTATGCTCAGTGAATATTAGATTTGTAAATTGATGCATATTATATCAATATTGAAAATTATTTTAACTCTGCTGTGCAATTAAATATTTTTATAATATTGTTATTTTCAATATAAATTTCTTGATTGTTACAATTTTGGTTAAGTTTTTCTCTGGTCATGTTCCATGTAATTAGTATGTTAGGCTTAATGAGTTGGATGAAAAATGGTTTACGGTATTTGTGGAAAGTACACGTTGCTGATTCGTGTTTGATTATACTAGCAATAGAAAGGTCTTTAATAATATTTATACCCTTCGACCTTTGAAAATGGTCAAAAACGGGTATACTAACTTTGTGCAAATGTATAAGGAGGCGTGGCAGACCCTATAAAGTATATATATTCTTGCTCAGGATCACTAGCCGTATCGATTTAGCCATGTTCGTCTGTCTGTCCGTCTGTCCATCTGTCCGTCTGTCTGTATGAGACAACAGATCTCAGCTATTAAACAAGAGGGTAGCGCACTCACACAGCGACGCATGTTAAAAGTGACGTCGACGTCGACGTCAACTGGTAATGTAGCGCGCTGGCTGCTGCTCGTACATTTGTACTGAAAACGTTGACTTAAATAACTTCTGTGTTAATAATCCGATTTTAATTTGGAGAATATGTTTGTCTGGCATATAGCTTTAAACATACCAAAGCAGAACTTTATAAGTTTAATAGTTTGCTTAATAATCATAAATTACCGATTTGCGGGGGCGGTGGGCGTGGCATCAAACATTTAACATAAACTTCATCTGCATGGGAAATTTAGGAACCTACATACCAAATTTGGTGTCTCTAGCTCTTTTAATAGCTGAGATCTGTTGTCTCAAACAGACAGACGGACAGACGGACAGACAGACGGACATGTCTCCATCGACTCGGCTAGTGATCCTGAGCAAGAATATTTATACTTTATGGGGTCTGCCACGCCTCCTTATGCCTGTTACATACATTGCACAAAGTTAGTATTGTAGTGTATCTACCCTCAATATTTAGAGTAGAGTTAATATGTAAGTAAAGTATATACATTGTGACACTTTGTCACATAAATTATAATAAACATAAATAATATCAAAAGACCACCAACACTTACATGAACACTCCACCTCTTGAAATACGATCTAACGCTTATAGATAAGCCGATCGCGGAGCGTGAGAATGCTGAGCATGCACTTAGCATAACATATGTATGCCCTCTGCATACATGTATATGTATATAATATAACAAACACATAGTCTTAAGCACAATATGTACGGGTAGCTGTACCCAAGAACAGCAATATGAATTTATTCGAATAAACCGATTCAAACAGAGCAGATGCTCTGAGCTCCAAAACCAAATCTATTACATCTACTACATCTATACCTATTATATTTATATCTATTACATGGCGACCGTGACTCGGTCTCGAGTCTGTCTCTGTGTTGTGTGTGTGTTGATAAAAATTATATATACATTGTGAATTAAAATATGCAAGTTGTTACTTGTTCTACTGTTGGACGATTTAAATGCAAAATTAATACACAACAACAAATGTTCTATTAAAACAAACAACGCACAGCCAAACGCACAAAAACACACAAAACAGACAGACACAAGCGGCAATTGATGGCAGACGAGCCACAATTGACCGAGGCGCAACCCGAGGTACAGAAGGACCAGCCAACGCTGGAGGAAGCGCTGGAATTAAACCCAGCCGATGGACCACGCCCACTCACAATAGCTGAGTACCGGGCACGCCAGGAGAAGCGCCAACCCAGGAAACATAAACGCTCTGGACGTAGAGTGAAATTACTACAACAACGCCGACTGGTCAAGGAAATGACCCAGTTGGCCAAAGAGGAATCAGCCCGGCAACGCAACAAAGATCGTTTAGAAATTATAGAGAAAGAACTTCGCCAAAATGCGAAGACACGCAAACGGGCTGCTTAAATGCAAATGCCCAAATTTGCCATAGATTTAAACTAAACCCAAGCCGAGGCGGGAAACCGCTGCTTGGAAAAAACTAACAACAAAACTGTCAGGCTATATACTAACAAATGTGGTTGGAGATTTTTTTTAAAATTCTAATGAAATGTAAACTTTGACTTGTGAGCCAACCACATTAAAACTATCAAATTTCCATGTCTCCGGCACTTGTATATATTTAATACAAGTTGCAAATATTTAAAGTAAATTCATTAAATTTCAATATTCAATAAAAACTTTCAAACTTTATTTCCAATAAATTGAGAGATTAAACAGATTTCATTTTTTCTTTATTGCAAATTAATATTTCCAAAATGGGTTCTACTGAATCAGGAGTAGATCACCCAACATGAACTACAAAATATATTCATCTTGTTATTGATTATGACAGTCATATCATTTTTGAGTTTGACCCTTAAGATAATAAACGACTTAAGAAAAGATATCAGAGCCGTGCACATGGCCTAGACAAGATATGAACTTAGAAGACTATACAGAATATAGACAACAGTATAGACTACCATTTTTATCAAGGAAAAACACAATTGGTAGACATCCTTCTTGTCAAATACATTTATATGATTCCGAATTCCACTTTAGTAGACAAAATTGTTCCGAATATAAAAGAAACACCAAATGAGTGATTCACAGTGGGTACACATGGAATGGCCCAAAATAGCAGCGTCAATAAACCATAATAAAGCAGTATTTGACAAATCATATAAATGTGTAAACAAAGAAGTACCTATTAAAGTAGAGACTCTAGAAATACACAAAGATAATAATAAAAGAATACAATAACATATGTAAAATAGTCACAACTGTAGAAGATAGATTAACAGAAACATATAAGAAAGATTGTCATAAAATACTAAGATCTCTCAATAAAAGATTGATCAATATTAGCATCAGACAGACTAGATATTCAAATACCTGAAGATTTGCATTCATTGGTTAATATAAATGAAAACCAATTACAAAATCTTGAGGAGTCTAAAGGTAATATCGACATTGAAATCGAAAGCGATATTGAGTCGTTACCAGACGACATTGAATTAAAAAACAACGAAACCAAAATGCCAGACCAAATTGAGAAAGATAGAGAATATGTTCGACAATTGTCGACAACAATACCAGAATTCGATGGCAAAAAGTCATCATTGACACGCTTTATAACAGCGTTAAGAATAACAGATAGAACAAAGGGAACTCAGGAAGATCTAGCAGTAGAGATAATAAAAATAAAATAATAGGACCAATTTTATACAAAGTAACAAATGAAACAACCATCAGAGGCATCATTGACATACTAAATAGTAATGTAAAAGGTAAATCAGCTGAAGTTGTAAAAGCAAAGTTACTAAATATTAAACAGAAAGGGAAGACAGCTTCACAAATACCACAGAAATTGACAATTTGCGTAAGCAATTAGAAACAATATATATTGACTTAGGCCTTTCAGCCGAAATTGCGGATAACTTCGCAACTAAAGAGTCAATACAAGCAATGACTAAAAATTGTCAATACGAAAAGCTACGAATAATACTCGAAGCTGGTAATTACAATACATTCAGTGATGCAGCAGGAAAATACATACACTGCTCCACTGAATTACAGGCAGAGGAAATTACAGAGGAACAACCGAGGAAGGAATAATTCCAACCGAGGTAATATAGTAGACAAAATCAAAATAACAACAACAATAACAATGTCCGAGCAATCGAAGCTGCTAGTACATCACAAAATGCTACAGCTTCGGGAAACTAAATAAGACGGTTCACACAATCAATCTTAATTTCAACATTTTTATACATGTGCATAATAATAATACGAATACAAAATTAACAATTTTAATAGATACAGGAGCAGATATTTCACTTATCAAAAACAGCTCAGATAATTTCCAAGACATAGACCAAAATACAATAACAAACATTTTTGGAGTTGGAGAAGGTTCAACAACCTCTCTAGGTCTAGTAAACATAAAACTAGCAACAAATAATTACATAATTCCACATAATTTCCACATAGTTAATTCTAATTTCCCAATACCCACCGATGGAATCATCGGAATAGACTTTATAAAGAAATACAATTGCAAATTAGATTTTAATACAGAAGAAGGCTGGTTAATTTTGCGACCAGACAATATCACTTGTCCAATAAACGTACCAATAACACATACAATAGGCAATAACTCAACGTTATTACCAGCCCGATCCGAAGTAGTCCGACTAATTAAATTAGATACATCCCATAAACAGATCGCAAATACAAATACGCAAATACAAATACAAGCAAATACAATAACGACTAGTAAAACACAGTAATTCGTATAATAAACACAACCAAAAGAAACCAAATAATAAATATTGATAAGATACAATTTGAAAGTGTTAACAAATATGAAATAGTAAAAACAATAGATAACGAAAGAAATGAACATATTTTACAAAAATTAAACAAAAATTTCCCACCATTGTTTAAAAAACAACTAAATAAATTATGCACAAATTACACAGACATATTCGGACTTGAAACCGAATCTATAAGTACCAATAATTTTTACAAACAAAAATTAAGATTGAAAGATGATAAACCGATATACATCAAAAATTATAGAATACCAGAATCACAGAAAGAAGAAATACGCAGACAAGTTAACAAATTAATTGATGATAAAATAGTAGAACCAGCCGTATCTGAATACAACAGCTCATTGCTACTAGTACCGAAGAAATCATTACCAGGTTCCGCAACAAAACGATGGCGACTGGTAATTGATTATAGACAAATTAATAAAAAGCTCTTATAAGACAAATTTCCACTTCCAAGAATAGACGATATTCTTGATCAATTAGGACGAGCAAGATACTTCTCGTGCCTAGACTTAATGTCAGGATTCCATCAAATAGAACTAGATGAAAACTCAAGAAACGCAACGTCATTTTCAACGAGCAACGTTTCCTATCGCTTCACGCGATAACCCTATGGTTTAAAAATTGCGCCCAATTCATTCCAAAGAATGATGACAATGGCATTTTCTGGATTAGAACCTTCACAGTCATTCCTGTATATGGAT
Organism: Zaprionus tsacasi; assembly: GCA_018904105.1. NCBI lineage: Eukaryota > Metazoa > Arthropoda > Insecta > Diptera > Drosophilidae > Zaprionus > Zaprionus tsacasi. The sequence continues at coordinate 48,113 of JAEIFR010000093.1, forward strand.
GACTTAATAGTCATCGGTTGTTCCGAAAATCATATGATCAAAAATTTGACTAACGTCTTTGACCTATGTAGGAAAAATAACCTAAAACTACACCCAGACAAATGTTCATTCATGCATGAAGTGACTTTTCTAGTTCATAAGTGTACTGATCGTGGTATATTGCCAGTTGATAAGAAATACGAAGTCATTGACAAATACCCCGTCCCTACGGACGCAGACAGCGCAAGAAGATTCATTGCATTTTGCAACTATTATAGACGTTTCATCAAAAATTTTTCTTACTACTCTCGTCACATAACAATGTAAAAAGAATGTAAAATTCGAGTGGACTTCAGAATGCCAAAAGGCATTCACATATCTCAAACAATCATTAATACAACCCACGTTATTACAATACCCAGATTTCAGCAAAAAATTTTGCATAATAACATATGCAAGTAAACAAGCTTGCGGGGCAGTATTAACACAAACATACGATGAGATACAACTACCAGTAGCATATGCCTCTCACAGCTTCACTAAGGGAGAAAGTAACAAAAACACTACAGAGCAAGAATTAGCGGCAATACACTGGGCAATTAACTACTTCAGACCATACATATATAATGCAAATATTTCGTTGTAAAAACAGATCATAGGCCTTTAACATACCTCTTCTCAATGAGAAATCCTACTTCCAAACTCACTAGAATGAGACTTGATTTAGAAGAGTATGAGTTCACAGTGGAATACCTTAAAGGAAAAGATAATCATGTAGCCGATGCGTTATCAAAAATAACCATCGATGAATTAAAAAATATATATAATAATAATATATATAATAATATAATATATATAATATATATGAAGTCATCAATAATGACGATGTACGAAAAATGGTGACCTTGCATATAACTGTTACATTATGTTTCTTTAAACATGGTAAGAAAATTATTGCAAGAATTGAGATTAGCGACCTATATACTAATGGAACTCTCGACTTAGGTCAGTTCTTCCACAGGCTTGAAAAAGAAGCCGGTATACTTGGTATCAGCCAACTCAAAATGGCACCGAGCGGAAAGATCTTTGAATTAATTTCAACTGAAACTTTCAAAAATATGGGCAATAAATTTTTAAAACAAATAAGAGTAGCGCTACTCAAGCCGGTGACCACAATATCTGATGATATTGAAAAAGAAGCAATACTGTCTACATTTTACAATGATCCTATTCAAGGAGGTCATACTGGCAGTTCAAGAACGCTTGCGAAAATCAAAAGACATCTCTATTGGAAAGGGATGATAAATTTCATATCTCAGTACATACGTCCAGAATGTCAGAAAGCAAAAACAACAAAGCACATGAAGACCCCTTTAACAACTACAGACACAGCAATTTAAGCATTTGACAAAGTCATTATTGACACAGTTGGAGCATTACCCAAATCAGACCATGGTCATGAATACATAATTACTTTAATATGTGATCTGACCAAATACCTTATTGCTATCCCCATAGCAAACAAAAGTGCTAGTACAGTAGCCAAGGCTATATTCGAATCATTCATTCTGAAATACGGTCCGATGAAGACGTTCATCACCGATATCGGAACAGAATATAGAAACACAATCATGAACGAACTTTGTAAGTATTTGGAAAATAAACAATCTTACATCAACAGCTCACCACCATCAAGCACTTGGTACGGTAGAGAGAAGCCACAGAACACTAAATGAATATCTACGTTCAAACATATCAGTCGATAAAACTGATTGGGACGTATGGCTTAACTATTTCGTATATTGTTTCAATACTACACCATCAATGGCACATAACTATTGTCCATATGAATTAGTATACAGTAAAACACCTAATTTACCTAAAGAATTAAGCATTAAAAATAACATAGACCCTATATACAACATAGATAATTATACAATAGAATCTAGATACAGATTAGAAATGGCATACAAAAGAGGAGAGGAATACTACGATAGGAAAGTACTAGATAAGGAAATAATAATTAACGATAAAGTTCTTTTAAGAAATGAAACAAGACATAAACTAGACAATAGATATTTAGGACCATATATAGAAGTAGGAATAGAAGAACCGAACAATATAATAATAAAAGACGATAAAAACAAAACTCAAAAGGTTCATAAGGATAGATTAAAAACTTTTAACGAATAACGTAATTTTTCATTAAATAACAAATAAATACGAAACATTTAAACTCTCCATTTTATTTAAAAGAAAACACACAAATTATTCTTATCATCATCATGCAACCGATTGGTCTGATCAACCACATCAACAGAATATGGTAATGATGAAAATAATATACAAAAATTAAAAAATACAAAAATTTCATGAATATTACGAATTTACAAAGAGACACAATATTTTTAAATCTACACAATAGATATAAATAAATAACAAGTCAAAATACAATTTTATACACACAAAAATAAAAAAAAAATTATATGTATATTAAAATAAAAAAAAAAAAAAAACAACACAAAAACAAAAATAGCAAAAATATAAAATAATGAAAAATAAATAATAATTTTTTAAAAATGACTACATATATTACGTCATTTCTTTAAAAAGGGAGGTGTAGTGTATCTACCCTCAATATGTAGAGTAGAGTTAATATGTAAGTAAAGTATATACATTGTGACACTTTGTCACATAAATTATATTAAACATAAATAATATCAAAAGACCACCAACACTTACATGAACACTCCAGCTCTTGAAATACGATCTAACGCTTATACATAAGCCGATCGCGGAGCGTGAGAATGCTGAGCATGCACTTAGCAGCTCAAGTGGTCAAGCCATACATAACATATGTATGCCCTCTGCATACATGTATATGTATATAATATAACAAACACATAGTCTTAAGCACAATATGTACGGGTAGCTGTACCCAAGAACAGCAATATGAATTCATTCGAATAAACCGATTCAAACAGAGCAGATGCTCTGAGCTCCAAAACCAAATCAATCACATCTACTTCATCTATACCTATTACATTTATATCTATTACAGTATACCCTTTTTTGACCATTTTCAATGGTCGAAGGGTATAAAAAGCTAGAGACTCCAAATTTGGAAAAAATGCATGTGTAAGTTAACATAGAGTTAACATAAAGGACATTTGAGCCGTTTGGCATCACTAGATCAATACTTTTAGGTGACAGGGCTAGCTTCGCGTTAAGAATATTTTGTACTTAGTTTTAGTTGGACTTTGAGTTCAGTATCGTAACAAGACAAAGTCTTTTTATTTGTAACATTAATCTGAATAAATTAATAACTGGGCCCCAACGAGAAAAAACCCAGGTGAAATCAACTCACATTTTTTTGATACAGAAGTACGAAAAAAATAAATAAAACAATTGAACTTTCATATAAAGACAAAGATAAAACCCTGACCTTAAGACCAAAAGAACTGTGGCTGGCTTGGTGTATAAAATTGTAATATATTGAAAAACATAAAATAAATAAAGATAATAACAACTGTAATATGCATACATATTTAATAACTACTGTACACACCGTTAGAATGTTAACAGAAAGAGAGCGGATCGGCGCTCTCACAGAATGTGCACGTGGGTGCATTCTGTTAAATAGCGCTCTAGCTTAAGAGAGCTTAAGAGAGCATGTAACATTTAACATAACATTTAACAGAATGTCTGCATTCTGTTACATAGCGCTCCAGCTTAAGAGAGCATAATTGCACATGTAATATTTAGCATAATTAGCATAACGTTTAGCATAAGCATAACCATCTCTCTCCACGATAAGCTTTAGGCTTACTTAGACACTAAGAATACAATGTCAAGATCAGATTCAACTGAACGTTGGAAGCGGCACCTTCGCTGCCTCCAACTTCTAATCAAATAAAATAAAAAGTTAATTTTACCAATTCTCTGGCTTCACCATTTACATGGCAACCGTGACAATCGAGCCACATATATAAAGTAAAAAAAAAAGGTACAAAAACAAGGAGCGCATCAGGAGGAAGAAGAGATCCTCCCTCCTGGTAGACAAAGGTAGCAAAGCTGCAACCCGCACTCCTGCACCAGCCACGCCAACATCAGCAATCTTTGGTATACCATTGACCGAAGTAAAGCGTCAGCCTCGTGCACGTCCAACAGCAGCAGCACGGCCAGCATCCGCAGCATTCGCAGCATCCACAGCAGCACCACGTGCGCGGGAGATCAGCAGCAACAACAACATAAGAAACAACAAGTGTGAGAGGCAAACCGCAAACACGTGCGGCGGAGATTGGAGACTGGATAAAGCCAAAAAATACTGAGTGAGTAGAGTGTGGCAATGAGTAAACGCGGAGGCATTAAAAATAAAATAAATAAAAGAATAGCACATATCAAGTGGCTATTATATACCAACAAAACGCCGCCCCCATGGGCAACGGCACAGAAGTTAACTGCCGAACTTGATTTTCTAAGAGAAAACCTCCAGCAAAGAAAGCTCTGCCCCACAACTCACTCAGCAAATATAAAACACATTAACGAAACTTCGATTCAAAAACCACAATCTCCCAAGCCGTTGCCGAAAAAACCGGACGTTTGCCCAAACGACTGCCCTGGACCGTTGTACGCAGCAACATGCGTATCCACATGTTTAAGACGAAAGACCAGTGCGAAGACCAGCGCCGGCCCCGCCTAATCCAATAGGCCCCGGACATCAGCAGCAGAAACAACAACAGCGAGAGGGGCACTCCGCCACTTTCGCACACCGCTACGAGGGAAGAAAAAGGCGCAACAATTTTTTTTATATAGCACTGCGATGCAAAATTTTTTTGATTGCACTGCGATGCATATTTTTTTTTTATCTATAAAAAATTTATAAAATTGTGCGGAACCATCTCCGCTCGATTAGAAGTATAGCCCGTAAAGCTATACAAACCACTAGGCAGAAAAAAAAAAATAAAAAAAAAAATGCAGTAATAAAAAAAAAATTTACCGAAAATAGTAAAAAATAAAATATATTGTAAAAATATATATGTACATGTACAATACATACAATGTTAATAATAATTGCACAAATTGTCCTTAAAAATTATACATAAAAAAATGAAAAACATAAAAATTTCAAAAAGGAGAGCACAAAAAAAAAAAACATTGAAACAAATAATAACATATTTAGTTTGTTACCTTAAGAAATGAAATAAATTGAATATAATGAATTACAAAAACAAAAAAAAAAAAAATATATTAATTAAAACATTGGCAAAAATTTTAAAATCAACTTAAAGTATGGCTACACTAAAAGCAATTAGAGAAAAACCTAACTAAAAGGCACAGCGAGAAATCTAATAAGCAGTGAAACTACAATAACACAGGTAATTTCAAGTCTTAGAAGAAACGTTAAAGGTGAATCAGTTGAAGTGATAACAGCAAAGCTGATGAACCTTCAACAAAAGAATAAAACTGCCAACCAATATACAAAAGAGGTTGAACATATGACTAAAGCTCTTGAAAGTGCATATATTAGTGATGGACTTCCACTCGGACTAGCCAATAAATATAGCACACAAATTGCTATCAAGGCTATGACCACAAATTGTTCCATAGAGAAAGTAAAGCTTATAATGCAAGCTGGTACTTTCAACACAATGAACGACGCTATCTCAAAGTTCGTTGGTAGCTGTACCGACGCAACTGGGAAGAGCGACACAGTATTGTTCTGTCATAATAGAGGCAACCGTAATGGCAACTCAAATAGAGGCAGAAACAATAATGGAAATTTTAACAATTATAACAATTACTACAGAAATAGAAACAATAACCGAGGTAACCGAGGAAGCGGTAACCGCGGTAATAACAATCCCAATCGAGGTAGAAGTTATAACAACACAAATAACAATAACAACAATGTCCGAATTACACAAGGCTCTTCGGAAAACCAACAAGGACCTTTAGATACACAAAACTAGTTTATTCGATCAATCTCAATCTAAATATATATGCAAATTTTTCAAATGTAGAAACAAACAAAAACTTGACATTCCTAATAGACACTGGAGCAGACGTTTCACTTTTAAAAGAAAATGTCATAGAATCCACGAACGTTGATAATAATCAACAGATAAATATTCAAGGCATAGGCCAAGGAGTCGAACACTCCATAGGAATGATCAATACAGAAATTCAAACAGGAAAATTCGTAATACCACACAATTTTCACGTTGTTAATTTTAAATTTCCAATACCATGTGATGGTATACTAGGCATTGACTTTATTAAGAAGTACAATTGTCAACTTGACTTCAAAACGAATGAGGACTGGTTAATAATTAGACCCAATAACTTAAAATATCCGATTTATGTACCAATTACATATTATGCTGGAAATAACACAACTCTTCTACCAGCAAGATCCGAAGTAATCCGTAGAATTTCAATAAGTCCGTCTGATATTGATATATTAATACCTAATCAAGAAATTCAACCTGGTATTTTTATAGCGAATATGGTAGCAAAAGCTAACATGGCTATTGTCCGACTACTAAATACAACAGCAAATAACCAAATGGTGAACCTAGATAAAATAGAATATGAATCATTAGAAAATTACAACGTCATTAAATCCGACAAAAGGAGAAAGAACGGAAAATGTATTGGCAAAGCTAAAAAAAAATTTTCCGCCACTTTTCAAAAACACACTTGAAAAATTATGCATACAATACAGTGATGTATTCGGACTTGAAACCGAATCAATTACAACAAATAATTTTTATAAACAAAAATTAAGATTGAAAGACAATGAACCAGTTTATATAAAAAACTACAGAAACCCTCATAACCACATAGAAGAAATAAAGTCCCAAGTACAAAAACTAATTGTAGTCAAAATAGTAGAACCATCTGTATCAGAATACAACAGCCCACTGCTACTTGTTCCGAAAAAAGCTCTACTGGATTCTAATAATAAATTATGGCGATTAGTAATTGACTATCGTCAAATAAATAAAAAACTACTGTCCGATATATTTCCGCTCTCTAGAATAGACGATATACTCGATCAATTAGGAAGAGCAAAATATTTCTCATGTCTAGACTTAATGTCTGCTTTTCATCAAATAGAACTTGATGAAAATTCTAGAAATATAACGTCATTTTCAACGAGCAATGGCTCATATCGCTTCACGCGACTGCCATACGGCTTAAAAATAGCGCCCAATTCATTCCAACGAATGATGACTATAGCATTCTCTGGATTAGAACCTTCGCAAGCTTTCCTATACATGGACGACTTGGTTGTAATTGGTTGCTCCGAAAAACATATGGTTAAAAAATTTAACAAACGTCTTTGACATATGTAGGAAGTATAACCTGAAATTACACCCAGAAAAATGTTCATTCTTCATGCATGAAGTAACCTTTTTAGGCCATAAATGCACTGATAAAGGAATCTTGCCTGATGACAAGAAATATGAGGTCATCCAAAAGTATCCAATTCCCACAGATGCAGATAGCGCTAGACGATTTGTTGCATTCTGCAATTACTATCGACGTTTTATAAAAAACTTCGCCGACTATTCACGGCACATAACGAGTTTATGTAAAAAGAATGTTCCTTTTGAATGGACAGAAGAATGCCAGAACGCATTCGATTATTTAAAGCAAGCGTTAATGAATCCAACCTTGCTACAATATCCTGACTTTAGCAAAGAATTTTGCATAATAACAGATGCAAGTAAGCAAGCATGCGGAGCAGTTTTAACTCAAAGCCATAATGGACTCCAACTTCCAGTTGCATACGCATCTAGATCATTCACAAAGGGTGAAAGTAATAAGAGTACAACAGAACAAGAGTTAGCAGCGATACACTGGGCAATAGTACATTTTCGACCATATATCTATGGCAAACACTTCCTAGTAAAAACCGATCACAGACCACTCACATATCTTTTTTCAATGGTTAATCCAAGTTCTAAATTGACACGCATGAGGTTGGAATTAGAAGAATATGATTTCACTGTAGAGTATCTAAAGGGAAAAGACAATTTTGTGGCAGATGCACTGTCACGTATTACAATAAATGAGCTGAAGGATATGTCAGCAAACGTCTTAAAAGTCACTACAAGACAACAAAGTAAACAGAAAAATTTCTGCGCAGAAACAAATATAAATAAACGAGAAGAAACTCTTGTTAACGCTTCTAAGCCCAACGTATACGAAGTCATTAATAATGACGAAATACGAAAAGTAGTGACCTTGCGAATAACTGAATCAAAATGTTTATTTAAACGTGGAAATAAAGTTATAGCAAGAATTGATGTTAGTGATCTGTACACCAATGGAATTCTAGACTTAGGTCAGTTCTTCCAAAGGCTTGAAACACAAGCCGGTATACACGAGATCAGCCAACTCAAAGTGGCACCGAGCGAAAAGATCTTTGAAACGATTTCAATGGACTCTTTTAAAAGAATGGGCAATAAATTATTAAAAGTATTAAGAGTAGCGCTACTCAAGCCGGTGACCCAAATATATGATCAAAAAGATCAAGAAGCGATACTGTTTACATACCATGACGATCCAATTCAAGGAGGTCATACAGGCATAACAAAAACGCTAGCGAAAATTAAAAGATATTATTATTGGAAAAATATGACACGTCATATAAAAGAGTACATAAAAAAATGTCAAAAATGCCTGACGTCTAAAACAACGACACATACAAAAACACCCCTTACACTAACAGAGACACCCACTTACGCTTTTGACAGAGTGATAGTAGACACTATTGGTCCACTACCTAAATCTGAAAATGGTAATGAATATGCAGTCACTCTAATCTGTGATTTAACAAAATATTTAGTTGCCATACCAATTCCCAATAAAAATGCAAATACAGTCGCAAAAGCTATATTTGAATCTTTTATTCTGCAGTACGGTCCAATGAAGACGTTCATTACGGACATGGGAACAGAATATAAAAATAGCATTATAACCGACTTGTGTAAATATTTAAAAATAGACAACATAACGTCTACAGCTCATCACCACCAAACACTAGGTACCGTCGAAAGAAGTCATAGAACCTTCAACGAATACATACGTTCATATATATCAGTAGATAAAACTGACTGGGACATATGGTTACAATATTTTGTTTATTGCTTTAACACTACACCATCCGTAACACATAATTACTGTCCATATGAACTTGTATTTGGTAAAACTAGTAACTTAGCAAAACAACTTAGTAGCATAGATAATATAGACCCTATATATAACGTAGATGACTACGCTAAAGAAGTTAAATTTAGACTAGAAAACGCGTACAAGAGGGCACGCATATTATTAGAAAGCAACAAAATAAAACAAAAAAAACAATTCTGATAAGAAAGTTAGCGATTTTAAACTAAAGGTAGGAGATAACGTTTTAGTAAAAAACGAAACAGGTCATAAACTAGAACCAATGTATATAGGACCATTTGAAGTAATTAGAATAGAAAAGAATAACAACATAGTAATTAGAAATAAAAAGAACAAAGAACAGAAAGTACATAAGGATAGGTTAAAAATGTTTATTTTACAATTGTAATTAGTATGGCCATGCTAAGACAAAAATACTTCATCTACGTTTCTATACTTATTTGTAATTCAATATATTAAAAAAAAAAAAAAAAAAGGAAAACAAACAAAAAGAAAAGAAAATCTTCCTTTGTTAATTAAAAATTAAAACTAAAATTAAAATAACTTCATATATTACGTTATTTTCCAAAAGGAGGGAGATGTAGTATGCATACATATTTAATAACTACTGTACACACCGTTAGAATGTTAACAGAAAGAGAGCGGATCGGCGCTCTCACAGAATGTGCACGTGGGTGCATTCTGTTAAATAGCGCTCTAGCTTAAGAGAGCATAAGAGAGCATGTAACATTTAACATAACATTTAACAGAATGTCTGCATTCTGTTACATAGCGCTCCAGCTTAAGAGAGCATAATTGCACATGTAATAATTAGCATAATTAGCATAACGTTTAGCATAAGCATAACCATCTCTCTCCACGATAAGCTTTAGGCTTACTTAGACACTAAGAATACAATGTCAAGATCAGATTCAACTGAACGTTGGAAGCGGCACCTTCGCTGCCTCCAACTTCTAATCAAATAAAATAAAAAGTTAATTTTACCAATTCTCTGGCTTCACCATTTACACAACCAAAACAATAAAAAAAAACGACAACTAAAACGGCAGCAAGCAGCAAGTGACAATCGCCACCAACAACAACAACGAAGAGCAAAGAAACTGATGACAGCGGAAGAAGCACCAACAGAAGTAAACGGCAGCAAGCAGCAAGTGACAACCGCCACCAGCAACAACAATGAAGAGCAAAAAAACTGATGACAGCGGAAGAAGCACCAGCAGAAGCATCTATTAATTTTATAAAAAAAAACATGTGAGTAGAGTGCTCATTTTTTACAAAACTGAAAAATAAAAATCCGAGAATAGAAACAAAATTTCAATCTAAGGGCATTTCAAAATCAATCTTTGTAAGGATAATTTTTGGCCCTCTATTTGTGAACAACCTTATGAGTGACAGTGAATTGGAGGAGCTGGTGTCTGATATTTCTCAAGGACTAAAAGAAATTTAGACAGAAGGAAGCACTGCTAATAGTGAAAATAATTGGTGGTCCGATCAACGATTATTAGGCAAAATGAATATTGATGCTAATAGTTTAAAAATTCTAATCGAGACTGCAGTCAATGCTGCACTCGACCACCAAGCAAAAAGTTTTGCATCGAAGTTACAAGAAGTAGAAGATAAATTCAAAAGTTCTCAAATAACCACACCAGAGGTTGAGGTATTTAAAGACGCAGAGATAGATACGAGCGTCGAGTGCCATGAGACACTTGACATTGTAAAATCAGTCCCCGAATTCGAAGGGAAACATGAGACATACGTGTCTTGGCGAAAAGCTGCACACACAGCATATACAGTTTTTGAGGTATTCCAGCGCAGCTCAAAACATTACCAAGCATTGGGTATTATAAGAAACAAAATAAAGGGCCCTGCTGACATGGTGCTGTCCTCATATGACACACCACTGAATTTCAAAGCCATTATAAATAGATTAGACTTTACGTACGCTGACAAGCGACCAATTTATTTAATAGAACAAGAGCTGTCAACACTTCGTCAAGGAAACTTGACATTGATATGTGACGACGCATAAGCGCATCACAGTCGTTATTTAGTTTTAAGACAAAATACTTTGAATAAAATACCTTTAAGTTTATAATACCCCATAGTTTTGCGTATAATGGGTAGCAAAATGTGGACAGTTAGACTTAAGCAAGCAAAACCATAGGCAAAGACATAAGCAAAAGGCATAGGCAAAGACATAGGCAAGACGTAGGCAAGGCATAGGCGAGACATAGGCAGGGGCATAGGCAAGTCCAAGTACGCGGGCTGCAAGCTGCAGGCAAACGCCCGTTGGTCGGCGTCCATGCATACAAGCAAACGACGTCTCGACAAATTTTGCGACGCATGTGTAACGGCGTCTCGACAAATTTCGAGCAGCGCGTGCGTAACGGCGCCCGAAAATTCCAGAAGCAGACCGAGGCGAGCAAAGGCAGACGAGCAGCGCGAAGCGAGCAGAACACGCAGGCAGCACGAAGCCGACGCAGCAGAGACGCAGGAACGTATCGATGCAGGCGACAAGTCGCGAGCCGAACTAGGCAAAGCTACAAGTCGCGTGCCGATCTAGGCATGCAGGGCGCCAGGCTAGGCAAAACGACATATTCGCAAGCAGAGCGACACGAGCCGAAGCATGATCGGCCGAGCATAGGCAGCGACCGCGGGTAGCGACCGCGGCCAGCGCCGCCCAGGCAGCGAAATCGAGGCTGCAAAATTAGGCCACGGGACAGAAATGCAAGGCGATTGAACGAGGCCGGACAAGGCTGCTCCTGGAAAAAAAATAGAAAGCGAAAAGTGACAAAATATTTACAAAGTGAAAAGGACCTGAGCAGGAACTTTTACAAAACGTCAAGGACAATGGACAAGGACTCCATAGAAGCAAAGACGAGGTAAGCAGTACAACGAAGTAAAAGGAAGCAAAGCCAAGAGAAGCAACGTATGGTGCGAAGTAGGCAGGGACACAGCGAGGTTGGGACAGTTTTGTGAAAACAAATGTAGTATAATAAGGAAACGGAATATGTGAAGAAAAATTATTAAAAAATTAATAAACAAATGCGTAGGCATTTTTAAACGAAACTCGCGGTCAATATTTCGGTAACTTTCCCTTCGTAGACGTGCTTGCAGGAAATTTCGCGTGTGTGCCCGTATGAGTCTGTGTGCTGTGAGTGATCGCTAGTTGACAAGCGAATACGCGAACTTGTGTTCGGAAACGAGTTGCGGTGTGGTGCAATACACCACCGATGCGACTTGTGGGAGCACAGGCCAGAGTAGTTGCGGTCACGTGCGTCCCGTAACGGCGGAATCGACCCAGTCGTGCGCGTAAGCGAACGTTAACTGACAAGTGGGTACAAGAGCGTGTTCTAACGGGCTGCAGTGTGGTGCAATACACCATCGAGCGACCTGTGGGAACACAAGTGAAAGTACCTGCGGTCACGGGCGTTCCGTACGACGAACGGCCAGCCGCAGGTCGTGTCGTGAGTGAACGATAGTTGACGCGGAGTACAAGAGCGTGCTTTCACAAGTATGGCGTGGTGCAATACACCACTGAGCGATTTTGTGAGAGTGCAGGCGACAGTACCCGTAGTCACGAGCGTTCCCCCACGGCCTGCATGTGCGCAGCGAAAACACGAGGCCAAAGTGTCAGGCACGGTGAAAATACCCTTCTGCGCAGTTCGCAAGTCCACGTGGAATACGTGCACCACGTGTACGCGTGAAAGGGGCATGTTCGTTGTGCCCGACACAAGTCTCAGCTCTTTCTGATTTGCCAGTGACCTCTTCTCTCTCGTTCTAAACGTCTTAGTAGTCCTAGTCATTTATAAATTTTGCTGTAAAGACCCTGGCTAAACTGAGAGTTGTACCCTAGCCAGAGAAATCATCTTTACAGATGGCGCCCGAGCAGGGACTACTAAGACTAGACATTTAAAATGAGAAATTTTAACATCTTAAGTCGATTAAAGACCCACAGAAGTAAATTGGCAGGTTAGGTTAGACAAGCACAGAGAACCGCAGTACTAGGCAAGGGGCAGAGCATGTTTTGAATCATGGTATCATGGCAAGCATAGGGAACATTGATTTTTTAAAGTCTGTAGGACAGGCTGTACACGTGTTTTCTAGAAAACTGGTACGACGAAGCAAGCATAGGGAACATAGATCATTTCTTAAAGTCTGTGGTACAGACAGTACACGTTTTAACTACTGCGCATGCGGGCGTTTGCGCCAACTTTAGCTTTATTTTTTTTCTCACTGCTTAACCTTTTTTCCTTGCGCCGGCGCAACCTGACTGGTGACACCACCGAGCCAGGAAATATAAGACTCGGTGCCGAATACCGAGGGAAGCAGTTGAGTGCGGACACTCGAACGAGCAACATCGAACGCGAAAAAAAGTAAAGCAAAGGAAGAGTCCTTAATAGAATTTAAAAGGACTTCTTCATTTATTTAAATAAAACCTCTCGAGCAACGTGCAAAATAAAAATAAATATAAAACAACGACATGGGAACACAGTGGATCGCTTTTCGGCGCAAGAGTGAGCTGCAGGCAATCTTAAAGGAACTAGGATTGGACAATAGCGGTACAGTGGAGGAGATGCGCAGTCGCCTGGTAGCAGTCATAAACCAGGGCGACTTATCGAAGGAGCAGCTGCAGCGTATGCTAGATCTGGAAACTAGCCTAGGCACCTCGCCTACACCTGACGTCAAGGAGGTTCGGTATCGTGGCCCGTCACCAGTGCCCAAGGACCCGAATACAGAGGAGGTGTTCCCGATGCCCGGAGTGGATACGCGCCGCGCTGCCAACACAGCGGCCGTAACCACGCTGCCTGTTCCCAACATCGCGGCAAGAGCCCCGGCCACGAGCGGTATGACTGGATCCAGCTACAGGAGGATGGAGTCATACGAACTGGCAGACCGTGTGCACCGCTGGGGCGTGTCGTTTAATGGGGCGGCAGCGCTTCATTGAGCATCTGGAAGAGAAGGATGAAATGTACCAAATTAGCGTACAACAGCTGCCGCAGGCGATCGCGAACACGCTGTCGGGACAGGCCGAGGACTGGTTCCGAGTGAACCGCCTCTACCGACCCACGTGGGAAGAATTCAAACAAGAATTCATGGATTTCTTCTTAACGCCGCGGTATTTCCAACGACTGGAGGACGAGATACGAAGCCGCGTACAACGACAAGGCGAGCCGTTCCGCGATTACACCCTGGAGTTACGGACGATGATGCAACGCGCCAGATACACTCGGGAGCAGCAGCTAGAGAGGATCTACGACAACTTGTTGCCCGAGTACCAGCTGTTCACACGGCGCCATGAGTTCGAGACTCTGGCCCAGCTGAACCAGTTGATCACGACCTTCGAGACTACCAAGGAGTTACAACGGTAGCGAGGATCCAGGTATCCAGATCAACGGAGGAGCGATCAGCAACCGAGAATAGCACCAATTCTGGCCAATAGCGATGGCGGAACCACTCCATTGGTCAACGGAGCTTCGGCGGCGCCAGAACTCACAAGAAGCAACACGCAGCGCCTGTGCTACAACTGCGCGCAGCCTGGACACGTGCAGACGATCTGCCGCAATGACAGGGTCCTTCTCTGCTAGGACTGTGGACGGCGTGACGTGCGGACTTGCTGCCGGCGGGACCAGGCGGGAAATGCTTCGCGTCTTCAACCGATGGGGAACCAGTCGGAGACGCAGCCTCAAGGTCCCCAGAAGTAGCACCGATGCGGTGCGGAAGTGGTCGTGTCATCGCGCTCGTCAAAATTGAGGATTTGACGACGGACGCCACGATCGACACGGGAGCCACACGCAGCTTCATAAGTGAGCGTATAGCCACCCGGCTGAGTACGGCCGACAACGAGCGGGCGGCGCTGGTCCGCATTAAGCTGGCTGACGGATCGTCGAGGGAAGTGACACGAGCCCTACGAGTGCATGTCCAGCTCGGACAGAAGGTGACGATCATACCGATGCTGGTGCTGCCGGTCATCTTGGATGACGTAATCTTCGGCATGGACTTCCTGTGCGGCATCGAGGCGACCCTCGAGTGCGGGCAAGCACGATTACGCCTCCGTAGTACACCGGAGGAGACAACCCAGACGGCCGGAACAACCCGCCGGGCAACGGAGGAAACAGTGGCGTAAGCAGTCTAACCACCAGTTGTCCCACCGCACGGCGGCTGAATCCGTTCCGACAACCCAGGAATACAGATGGACAGAGCAGCGAACATGGCAGAGAGTATCAACGAAGGAAACGACAAACGAGAATTGCAGGAACAACGCGAAGGAAATCAAAGCAGAGTACGAGACGAACAGAGCATAGATAAGCAGCCGGGTGTTCAAAACGTGGCGAACAACCCGGGAACAGAGGAAAGCACGAGGGAACCAGGCGATAACGAGAGCCGAGTTACCCTAGCAGCTCGAGGCAAGCGTAGGCGCCGTAGGAGACGGCCCACGCCTAGCCACGCTGCATTGCGAGGCGCCGCGGTGCAGGAAACTGGAACAGCGTCAGACAAGGAACAGATGGAGGCCTTCCTACAGTCTGAGGTGGCCAAATTTGATGGGCTGATGGGGGTGTCGCGCATTGCGGAGCACACCATCACCATGAGGGATGCGTACCCTATTAAGCAGAGGTACTACAACGAGCAAGTTGATGAGCTTCTGCGAGATGGTAGGATCGAGCCATCCAGGAGCCCATACAGTGCACCGATTGTACTCGTAGGGAAGAAGACCGGAGAGATGCGGATGTGCGTGGATTATCGCCAGCTCTACGCGAAATCCATTCCGGACGCATACCCGCTGCCACGGATCAACCATATCTTGGAGAAACTCAAGGATGCAAAGTTCATCTCCACGTTGGATTTGAAGAGTGGTTATTGGCAGATACCCATGGCCCGGAACAGCCGAGAGTACACCGCATTCACGGTGCCCGGCCAAGGCCTTTTCCACTGGAAGGTGATGCCGTTTGGGTTGCATTCAGCCCCGGCCACATTTCAACGCGCGTTGGACGGAGTCATCGGACCGGACATGGAGCCGCATGCGTTCGCATACCTCGACGATATCATCGTCGTAGGGTGATCGTTCAGGGAACATCTGGACAATCTTCGAGAGGTGTTCCGGAGACTGCGGAATGCGAACTTGCGCCTGAACAAGGCCAAGTGCAGCTTTTTCCAGAAAAGCATCGTTTACTTGGGACACCAGGTCAGTGAAGGTGGGATTCACACTGATCCCAACAAGATTGCCGCGATCAAGGAGCTGCAACCGCCCACGACCGTCAAGGAACTGAGGAGATATCTTGGAAGGATTGCGCGCTGGGCGTTAGAGCTTCAACAGTTCCGCTTTAACGTGCATTACCGCCGGGGTGATCAGAACGTGGTGGCGGACGCGTTGTCCAGACGCCCATTGGAAACGTTACAGCAAGCCACGCAGGAGGACTCGCCTTGTCCTTGGTTCACCCGAATGCTGGACCTTCTGGAGAAGGAACCCGAGAAATACCCGGAATACATCAAGGAACATGAACAGTTATACCAACGGGGAGGATTTCGACCTGACGAGGAGGATTACACGCCGTGGAAGCTTTGCGTACCCAGGCCATTACGCCACCGGGTGCTTAGTGAGTGTCATGACCAACCCGCCGCCGGACATCAGGGAGGACGGAAACCCCTGAACCGGGTTCGTCAGCGCTACTACTGGCCAGGACTCTTTCGAGACGTAGCCCGATACGTCCAGAAATGCGAGACCTGCCAGAAATTCAAAGGTGAGCCAACTGAAACCTCCATGGCGGATGCACACCCGGCAGGTACAGGGACCATTCGACGTTCTGTGCGCGGACTTCGTGGGACCACTCCCGCGTTCTACCCACGGGAATACCATGTTGTTGGTATTCTTCGACGCTTTCTCGAAGTGAGTGGAACTGGTTCCATTACGGAAGGCAACGGCGATCCACCTGATGCGCTCGTTCCGCGAACGGATGTTGGACAGGTTCGGAGTACCCCAAATTTTCGTCTGCGACAATGAGACGCAGTTCACGAGTCGGATCTTCGGGACATTCTGCAAACAACTGGGCATGGACTTGCAACACACCGCACCGTACACACCACAGCAAAATCCTACCGAAAAAAAGGAAGCAAAGCCAAGAGAAGCTACGTATGGTGCGAAGTAGGCAGGGACACAGCGAGGCAGGGACAGTTTAGTGAAAACAAATGTAGTATAATAAGGAAACGGAATGTGCGAAGAAAAATTATAAAAAAATTAATAAACAAATGCGTAGGCATTTTTAAACGAAACTCGCGGTCAATGTTTCGGTCACTTTCCCTACGTAGACGTGCTTGCAGGAAATTTCGCGTGTGTGCTCGTATGAGTCTGTGTGCTGTGAGTGATCGCTAGTTGACAAGCGAATACGCGAACTTGTGTTCGGAAACGAGTTGCGGTGTGGTGCAATACACCACCGATGCGACTTGTGGGAGCACAGGCCAGAGTAGTTGCGGTCACGTGCGTCCCGTAACGGCGGAATCGACCCAGTCGTGCGCGTAAGCGAACGTTAGCTGACAAGTGGGTACAAGAGCGTGTTCTAACGGGCTGCAGTGTGGTGCAATACACCATCGAGCGACCTGTGGGAACACAAGTGAAAGTACCTGCGGTCACGGGCGTTCCGTACGACGAACGGCCAGCCGCAGGTCGTGTCGTGAGTGAACGATAGTTGACGCGGAGTACAAGAGCGTGCTTTCACAAGTATGGCGTGGTGCAATACACCACTGAGCGATTTTGTGAGAGTGCAGGCGACAGTACCCGTAGTCACGAGCGTTCCCCCACGGCCTGCATGTGCGCAGCGAAAACACGAGGCCAAAGTGTCAGGCACGGTGAAAATACCCTTCTGCGCAGTTCGCAAGTCCACGTGGAATACGTGCAACAAGTGTACGCGTGAAAGGGGCATGTTCGTTGTGCCCGACACCAGTCTCAGCTCTTTCTGATTTGCCAGTGACCTCTTCTCTCTCGTTCTAAACGTCTTAGTAGTCCCAGTCATTTCTAAATTTTACTGTAAAGACCCTGGCTAGACTAAGAGTTGTACCCTAGCCCGAGAAATCAGATAGATAGATAGAATATTATGATGAATTTGAGCGAAAGCTTACGCTCCTCGTAAATAAAACTATCATGACATATGACGCTTACTTGGCTGCTTCTCTCAATGAGAAATACAGAGCAGATGCTTTAAGAGTATTTATCTCTGGAACTAAGAAACAGCTAAGCGACATACTCTTCTCAGCGCGACCAAAGTATTTGCCATCGGCCTTAGCATTAGCCCAAGAGGTCGAGTCAAATAACGAACGCTTTCATTTTTCAAATAATTATGCAAGAAGTCTGGAAGACAGGGCTCAGCGAAATGAGCAACGTTATCAAAAACAACAGACTACAGAAAGCTCGCAGCAAGGTAAAAACCCATATTATCTTAAACCGCGAGTACGTAATAATGGCCCGCCTCAAAAGCAAGAGGCACCACAGCCAATGGACATGGACAGTGTTTCCGCCAGTCTTTTTCCCGCTCGGAATATTCTCGAGATCACGCAAAAACTTAACACGTCTGGTACGAGCAACTTCGGTTTCAATTCTATTTCTTTTTTGGTCATGGACCATTCGATTTTTTAGCTTACATATCGATGTTTATCTTACATATCGTATCGTACAATTCAATTATAGCATTCAGTTTTGATACATACATAATTCATATATAGCATTTAGCTTTTATCCATATTATTCACATTTTAACAGGTAATTCAATTCAATTCATTCAGGCAATTTTAACAAAACAAAAATTAATTTAAAATACGCGCAAACATACTCCCGGCCTTGGAAGCTCCTTCCAACAAGTCTTCCTCGTCTTCGTCTAAGGGCAGCGGGCAGATCTTGTGAACGTTACGTTTTAAGTGACCTGATTTGCATCTCACAGTCACCACTCGAACAGCTCCATCAGCACCGGGATGTATTTTTTCTACACGGCCTAAAGCCCATTGACCTGGTGGAATATTATCTTCTGCTATTAAAACTAAAGCACCTTCCTTCAGGTTTTTGTATGGGGTCTTCCACTTGGCCTTCTCTTGTAGCGTTGTTAAATATTCCAGCGACCACCGCTTCCAAAATGCTTGCTGGATTGCAACGATTCGTTTCCATCGATTTGTGGCACTCATCTTAAAAATGCTGTCGTCGAATGGCTCCGGTAGAGTGTTGAGAGGTCGACCAATTAAAAAATGACCTAGGGTCAATGATTCAAAATCGTTTGGATCGGACGACAAGGCACACAAGGGTCGAGAGTTCATAACAGCTTCTGCTTGAGCTATGACTGTAGCAAGCTCTTCATAGTTTAACGTTGTTCCATTGACACTTCTGCTCAGTAGCTGTTTTGCTACCTTCACCGCACTTTCCCACAAGCCCCCGAAATGGGGCGATCTTGGCGGTATGAAGTGAAATTTGACGCCGTGCTGACTGCAGTGATCCAATACGTTGTGTCTGCTGTTGTCGTTCTACAAACGATCGGCTATTTCCTTGAGCTCCCGTGATGCACCAACGAAATTTGTGGCGTTGTCGCAGAACAGCTCTTTCGTTATCCCGCGGCGTGCAAAAAATCGCTTAAGCGCATCGATAAAAGCGTTTGTGCTAAGATCTGACACCAGCTCTAAATGGCACGCCTTGTTCAGAAAGCACACGAAGACGCATAATTACACTTTCACTGGACGTTTTCCTCTTTGGTTAAAATGCATCCATAATGGTCCAGCGTAGTCTACACCTGCTCTTTCAAAGGGGTGCACTCCTATTTGCAATATTGACCCAGAATCGTTGTCGCACAAAAGCACACAAAGAAAGCGTGCGCTCCGGCATGCAGATTGATTCGATGTGTGTACTCAAATAATGCTTTTACAGCAATGTGGTTACCTGGGATGCCTCACATTATATGCTATATTTGCACGAGCTAGTCTACCACCAACACGAATTATTTCTATACCCTTCCAATTAATTATAAACGGGTTAAGCCCTTGTATTTTGGCTGATTTGATTGGCTTTTTCTTTAATAACTTGTTTATCTCATTGTGAAAGTTTAAAGCCTGTAAATTGGCAACAATATAAATTAAGCCTCCTTTTAATTCCGTTGCTGTAAGCGTTTCTGATCGAATTGAATTATTTTTCCTGATACGCTGTCGCCAACGAAAAACATATGCAAAGACCCTATTTAATTTTAAAAAATCCCTTGAATATTTGCAGTCAGGTATTAAATCTGAGGGCATGAGTCGAACATTTGCTAATAAGCTAAATTGAGTACTGCGCTATTCTGGAAGTTCCTTAGGGACTTGCCATTCTATTAATGGCCAACTATCTTCGGAATGTTGTAAAAACTCTGGACCTCGCCACCACAACGACGAGTCCATTAATTCAAACGTGTGCAGACCACGAGAAACAATGTCTGCGGGATTTTGTTTTGATTCAATTTTATACCATTCTTGTACTCTAGATAATTCCTTAATTATTGAGACTCTATTAGCAACGAATGTATTCCAACGACTAGCATGAGACCCAATCCAATTAAGAACAATAGTAGAATCGGTGAAATAACAAACTCTATCAATTGATTTAGGCGCGCAATTTTTAATTTTATCCACAATTTGAGTCAAAAGTCGGGCACCTTCTAGCTCTAAGCGAGGTAGCGATACTACACGAACTGGTGCTACTTTGGATTTTGCTGTCAACAAATGTACTGATATGACGCCCTGCATATCTATGCATCGAACATAAACTGCAGCTCCAAAAGCTCGACAAGAAGCATCAGAAAATCCAATTAACTCTACTTTATCAACTGCAGTCTCTACCGGTACTACCGCTCGAGGCAATGAACACTTATGAACAATTTCTAATTCCTTTCTATACTTTTTCCATTGAGTTGCATAACTAGTCGGCAATTCTTGATCCCAATCTTGCTTAAGTAGCCATAACTCCTGCATAAAGATTTTTCCTAGAATCAGGAGCGGAGTCAGAAACCCAAGTGGCTCGAACAATTGCGCTAACTCTGACAAGACCACACGCTTAGTTATCAAGATGGATTCATTTGCAGTATACGAAAACTGAAAATTGTCAATTTTAGAAGCCCAATAAATTCCAAGAGTCTTTGCCGTCTCTGTGGTGTGAAGTTCTAATGGTTCTGTAGCAGTATTGCTCTCGTTCCACTGGGCATTTGACCGCCATTTGTGAAGTTCAAATCGCCCTAATTGCAACAAGTCTGTTACTTCCTTCTTTAACTGGAGCAGTTGGGCCAACGAATCTGCTCCAGATAGCATATCGTCCATATAAAAATTACGTCTCACTGCTTCATCTGCTAATGGATATTGATTACCAAACTGATCTTCCAAATAGTACAAACATCGCACCGCCAAGAATGGTGCTGAGTTCGTGCCATAGGTAACAGTTTTAAGGCGCAGTACTTTAATCGATTCAGTGCTACAAGCCCGCCATAAAATACATTGATAGTCGCAATCAGAGGGATCGACCAAAATCTGACGATACATTTTAGATATATCCGCAGTGAGCGCGTACCTATAGAAACGAAAGCGAACTAAAGTGTCAAATAAATCTGCCTGCAGGGTGGGTCCTACTAACATCGTATCATTCAAGGCTACACCATTGCTTGTTTTACACGATGCATCAAACACAACCCTCAATTTTGTTGTTAAACTTTCTGGGCGAATTACTGGATGATGCGGAATAAAATATTTCACTTGTCGTACTTCGACATCAGATAGCTCTTCCAAGTGATTTAATTCCTTGTATTCATCTATAAACGTCACATACTCTTTTTTTAGCTCAAGATGCCTGTTAAGTTTTCTTTCCAAATTTAGAAACCTATTTAAGGCAATATTATAAGATTCTCTCAGCTTTTCTCGTGGCTGCTTGAACGGCAGACGAACTACAATGCGATTTCCATCTGTCCTTTTTACAGTACTCACGAATTTATCCTCACAAAGCTGCTCTGCTTCAGTAAATTGTTTTGACGAATAAGAAACTCCTTCACAGAGCCAAAATTGTTGCACCAAATTTTGCAGCTGCTCTGTGTCTTGTTGTTTTTGATTACCCACTTTGCTAACCAATAGAGCAACACTCTCATCTGGAATGTACACTTACCACTATCCAACCTAAGAGGGATTTTTGAAGAATTGGTTTGTTTAGGCCCATTTTGATTTGCCCTGCCACGATTAAATTAAAGAATAAATTTACTCCAATGAGCATGTTTATTTCGTCTGGCATATCAAACAATGGGTCAGCAAGTATTATGCTGCTAGGTATGAGCGACCTCAATGAGTCTGTAGCTACGGGATTATACTGCGTGATTTTTGGCAAGATACTAAAGTTTCCGACTGCTTCAAAATTGGTTACTCTGGATTTGATGGTAGTCTCCACTTCACCAATGACATTAGATTTGCAGTTTCCTATTTCATTAAGGGTGTATTGAGTTTCACTCATACGCACTCCTAATTCTGAGGCGAATTGAGCAGTCATAAGTTTGCATCTTCAACCAACACGACTGCAGTAGCTAAATAACTAGACCCTCTACTGGTCAACAAAGCACTCTGCAAGGCTGTTGAGTTGGCTGGATCACCTACCGATTGAGCCCTTGTGTTTCCTGAGTCTCTGTGTAATAATTCATGATGTGGCTTATTGCAAATAGTACATGCTTGTGCCTTACAATCCTTTGTTTGGTGTCGCTTGCTAAAATAGCTTTGCTTTATTTCAAAATATCTTTGCAAAGGGTTCAACGATGCGAATTTCTGTCACACCTTTACATTATGCGATCCTGAACAACAATAGCAGGAATTTTGGCTAGCTTCCACAACAGTTGACAAACTTGCTCTTTTTCCACTATTAATTTTCTTGGGGGACCCGCGTCTTCTTACTTCTCGACTAGCCATGTTAATGCTCCTGATTATTACAAACTTTGCAAGCAACTTCCAAGAATGTAACTGAGAATTATCGAATTCATTTTCCCATTTCTCTAGCGTTTCATCATCGAGCTTATCTTGAATTAAGTGGAACAACAATGCTTCTAAAATATCGCTGTCTTTATTTAATGACCGAAGTGCCTCCAATTGTGCATTAACTCTATCGACCAACAATCTCAAATCCTCAGAAGTTGGCTGCTTAAGCTTATTGATATTGCATAGCTTGTCTACATGAGCTTGAACTATTATAGACTTGTTCTGAAATCTATCTTTTAACAGTTGCAAGGCCCTTCTGTAATTGTCTGCCGAAAGCTCTAAGCACTCAATAGTTTCTAATGGATTTGGCCCTAAGCACGATTTTAGATGTACAAACTTAGAAAGGTAATCTATTTCTCCATCTGCGTCGATTAAAGAACAAAAAGTATTTAACCAGCTTGTCCACTCTGTGAATTTCCCAGTAAATTCTGGTAGCTTTAATTTTTGTAGCTTCGAAGCTCGAGAGTCTACAGTGGACAATGAAGAATTCGGAGATGGGCTTGTTGCAGTTGTTGAGCGACGTCCTCTATGTGTCAATTGAGACAATATTCGTGATTTCACTTCGCAATAAATATCTTCTATTTCATGTCGATTTTCAAATTCACTAACATCATCGCTGTTCATTTCAATTTGCTGTTGTACACTGCACAGCTGAGTGAAAACTGATTCAACCAAACTTAAACGTGCTTCCAACTTTGAGGCAACCATTGACACACCGTTATTTTCAATATAAATTTTAGTGCGATTCAATGAAGACAATAAACTTTCACGAGATGAGTGGAACTCCTCTTTATTTCCTCTTTTTGGAGCCATTTTAGTTTTTTCTTCACAGATAATTTAAATATAATTTATGTTTTACTATTCAATAACTACTGTGCTCAAAATTGCACTCAAATAGTAGCAGTTAGAATTTATAAGAACTCAAATATGCACTCAATTATTTCGCACTACTAAATTGCAAATTCACTCAAGGCTGAACGTTAATGTAGAGAAAAACGAAATTAAATCACTCAAAATATACAACAGTAAATTTTTCTTTTCGTTGTTCTCCTTGATTGCGTCGTTGCAGCACCTCTTAACATGTGAACGCATAAAAGAGAGAGATTAACTTGCGCAAAAAATGTAACAGTTAATTTTTCTCCTTCTGTCGTTCTCCTCGACTTCTTCTATGTGTTACTCTTTCTGGCTGATGATCATTTGAAGGTCACACGTGTTCTTCTACTTAAGTATGCAACTATAATAGATACAACAACAACTGCACCTACATATGTAATTTACCCTGTCAATAGAACCTAGCCGTTCACTGACTATGATTTTTTCAGATAACCACACACTTTTGCCAAATGCAACTTTTTATTTTATTTTTGTTGAATTTAACACTTATTGAAGCGCACACACCAAACTGTACCCTATATGCCGTGCAATCCACTCTGGGAGCACCAAGCTATATTCAACTCACAGTAAGATGATGGAGCCGACACTGCTTCAATATTATAAGCAGCTCCAAGCCTCCTTCTGGTGCCTGCTCCAAGTGCAAATTCAGCTCCAACGATGAGCTCGAATAAGATGAATAGTAGCTCCAACGATGAGCCAATGAAAATGTTGCTCCAACGATGAGCTCCAATTATTGCCAATGGGACTTGAACTTTCTCCAAATGGTCCCTGCTCGGGCGCCAATGTTTCCGCCAGTCCTTTTCCCGCTCGGAATATTCTCGAGATCACGCAAAAACTTAACACGTCTGGTACAAGCAACTTCGGTTTCAAATCTATTTCTTTTTTGGTCATGGACCATTCGATTTTTTATCTTACATATCGATGTTTATCTTACATATCGTATCGTACAATTCAATTATAGCATTCAGCTTTGATACATACATAATTCATATATAGCATTTAGCTTTTATCCATATTATTTACATTTTAACAGGTAATTCAATTCAATTCATTCAGGCAATTTTAACAAAACAAAAATTAATTTAAAATACTCTTTTGCCCTATTTCGGCGCAAACAGACAGTTCTTCTAGACTTAGGCAACCACGAAATTCAAGGGGTTCACGCCTACTCTTTTCAAAATCAAATCCAAAAAAGACTCAATAGTGGAACAGCTAGGTTTACAGGACCAAAGCAGCAGAGAATAAATATCATCTCACAAGAAGATCACCACTAACCCAAGTGAACAAGATTACGATACGATCGCTGAGTCGGAGGTAGCTGATTTTGAAGATGAAATTGCACAAACTGAAGAACTTAATTTTTTAGAAATGTCTCCCTGTTACCGTTTGTAGAGCGAATGATAGCAGGGAACACAATAAAATTACTGATCGATACAGGGGCCTCGAAAAAATATATAAAACCTCTAGGGAATCTTAAAAACATAATACCGGTAAACAGACCAAATACCAAATAACCAAATACCGGTAAACAAGGGTAAAATCCCTTCACGGTTTTAACCCTGTTCAAAAAAAATATTTTATGCATCTCTTCAACACTACAACAACATTTTTCATTTTGCCGAACCTTTCAACATTTGACGGCATAATAGGACTAGACCTACTTAACAGAGTCAACGCTACACTAGATATCAAAAATAAGATATTGCGTACCGAATCTGGATCTGAGGAAATTCAGTTCCTAAGGTTCGCAAATGTAAATTTCACAGAAGTTCAAAACATAGAGGTCCCAGAAAAAATAAAAAAAGGAATTTCAGAAAATGCTGAAAGCTAGAACTAATGTCTTCGCAGACCCTAACGAAGCCCTTCCATACAACACTAACATTGTAGCGACTATAAGAACATAAAATGAGGACCCGATATATTCAAAATTATACCCCTATCCGATGGGAGTGTCTGATTTTGTAAACGCAGAAATAGAAAGTATGCTAAAAGATGGTATAATAAGACCATCACGATCCCCCTATAATAATCCTGTAGTAGTAGACAAAAAAGGAACAGACGAAAATGGAAACAAAAAGAAAAGACTTGTAATTGACTTCAGAAAATTTAACTCTAAAACTATTGCCGACAAATACCCCATACCCAATATTGTAGCCATACTTTCAAATCTTGGTAAAGCAAGGTATTTTACAACGCTTGACCTAAAATCAGGATTTCACCAAATCCTTCTTGCAGAAAAAAAAAAAAAAAACAGCTTTTTCTGTAGGTAACGGGAACTCTTAAGGACTACGAGTTACATTTCGCAACAAACGAGCGCGAATTACTCGCAATAGTGTGGGCTCTTAAAAACCTAAGAACTTATCTTTATGGCGTACAGAATTTGAACATCTACACTGATCACCAACCCCTTACCTTTGCGGTCTCGGATAAAAATCCTAATGCAAAGATTAAAAGGTGGAAGGTTTTCATTGACGACCATAATGCAAAAATTTTTTATAAGCCAGGGAAAGAGAATAATGTAGCCGATGCTTTGTCCCGACAAAGTTTATTTGCCCATGAAGAGGATGCGTCTTCCGATGTTGCAACCATACACAGCGAAGAATCACTAACTTACACTATCGACTCTTCTGATAAGCCTATAAACTGTTTTAGGAATCAAATTATTTTAGAAGTAAATGCGGTAGCTTCAACACGTACTATAATTATGTTTGGTCAGAAAAAAGGGCACATCATACATTTTAACGTTAAACATCTTCTAATGGAGTTAAGTAAAGTAGTAAACGCAATTGCATGTGACCTACCAATTCTCGCATTTGTTCAGAACAAACTTGTGGAAACATTCCCATCCACAAAATTCTGGCATACTAAGCGAATGGTCATTGATGTTTTTGAAAAGAATGAACAGAAAGAAATACTTATTGCAGAACATAACCGAGCACACAGAGCAGCTCAAGAAAATGTAAAACAAATAATGCAAGATTATTTTTTTCCGAAAATGACTCGCTTAGTAAACGAAGCTGTAGTCAACTGCAAAATTTGTAACAGAGCCAAATACGATCGGCATCCACAAAAGCAAGTTATTGGTGAAACATCCATACCTTCTCAAGTAGGAGAAATACTACACATTGACATTTTCTCAACGGACAAAAAGTACTTTTTAACTTGCATAGATAAATTTTCAAAATTCGCCATTGTGCAACCGATAGCCTCCAGAACCATTATCGATATAGAATCGCCAATACTACAACTTATGAATTTTTTCCCAAAAACCAAAACCATTTACTGTGACAACGAACGTTCTCTAAATTCCGAAACAATAAAATCACTATTAAATAAATATTGTCAGTAACCCCTGCAAAGATTGAAATTGTAAACCCCACCATTCTTGATTCTAAAGATTTAGAAAATTTATTAAATGAGCACTCTACATAGTTTTGTTAGACGATAATTTGTACATTTTATTATTAAATTCCCAAGCCCTAGTTTAGTTTGTAAAAAGGTCACTCTAATACCTGTCTAACACAATGATACAATAATAAATTTTACTGGATATAACAGCGTAGCGGATTGCGATAGTCATATTCTGGCGATTGGAAACTGCAGTACTACCCTCACATCAACATTCTGCAGAGAACTCCCTTTTACAACTTGCGCACAACAGCTGCACGCCGGCACTACTCGTCCCAGCCACCTCGAACAAGTTGAAGTCGTGGATGATGGTGTCATATTTATCAACAATGGAATGGCAACCGTTACCATATCTAGCGGCACGGATAAGACTATCTACGGCACATTCCTTTTAACGTTCGAAGATGAAGTTAAAATAAATGGATCTTTGTTCCGCAACTCGAGAGCCACAGTTCAACGCCACCCAGGTTCAGCGGCAGCGGCACTCCTCAATATCACTGGACATCAAGAGGTTTTGAGCCTGCCATAGCTACAACGACTGAACATTCAAAATCTGAGGTACATCGGCGACATCGAAAAACAACTCGTTACAAAACCTGCAACCTTCAGTGTAACTATGCTTCTCGTGGCAATCATTGGACTCTCCATTTGGAAGACGTATCAGAACCGCGTGGGAGCAGGAAAATCAACTTCCTTGCGAACTGCCATCGACAACTTAAGGATGTCCGAGGACGGCCTTCAACTTAGTGAGGGGGAGTTAACATACAGGAGTTAACGATACTGTCTGTAACGTTCCCACGTTCGCCGGCCACCTGACATTTGAGCCGTTTGGCAACACTAGATCAATACTTTTAGGTGACAGGGCTAGCTTGGCGTTAAGAATATTTTATACTTAGTTTTAGTTGGACTTTGACAATTAAAGAGTTCAGTATCGTAACAGGACAAAGTCTTTTGGTTTGGAACATTAATCTGAAAAAATTAACAAGAAAGCAAGGCTACCTTCGGCTTGCCGAAGGTTTTATACCCTTGCAGTTGTACACAGCTATATGTAATAGTACTCAGATTTTCATAAAATTGCAACAGGTACCTTCATTAGGCCGATCGTTGATCGTTATAAGTTATAAAACTTCGATTTTGATGAAACTTTATTAACGACATACTTAGATTTGGATGTGGTAAGCCTGATAGCTATATCTTGAAATATAACGAAAATCGACCGATAGGCTCCATGACAGCTGTACGATATATCAGTCCGATCTGGTCCGTTCCGACTTATTTAATGAAGGCAGAATTAAGAAGCTTGTGAGCCAACTTTTATGAAGATAGCTCAATAACTGGGGGACTAATTTGCGTTGCAACAGACAGACGGACTGACTGATTGTTCCTATAACAGCTATAGAATATAAACGTCTGAGATATTTAAATGGAAAAAATAAGGGCGGGTTACTGTATAACATTAAAAAGTATTGATAATGTGCTGTATTTCCAAGAACAAAACAGGTTTGCATACAAAAACCCTGTTTTCAGCCGATTGTTCCTATGGCAGCTATATGTTATAGCGGTCCGATTTTGATACAATTTTGACAGCACATTAGGAACGTAATAAGAATAAGATTTGCCAAATCTTGTTGCAATATCTTGAAAAACAACAAAAATCGGCCGATAGTTTCTATGACAGCTATACGATATATCGGTCCGATCTGGCTCGTTCCGACTTATTTACAGCTCGCAGCAATAAGAAGCTTGTATGCCAAGTTTCATGAAGATAGCTTAAAAACTGAGAGACTAGTTTGCGTTGCAACAGACGGACGGACGGACGGACGGACAGACGGACATCCATTTTTGGACTCCTCTGTTTATGCTGATTCAGAATATATATACTTTATAGGGTCGGAGATGTCTCCTAAGGTGCGTTGCAAACTTCTGGCTAAAATTAATATACCCTCTGCAAGGGTATAATAACTTATATCCTAGGCAGTAAACTTCATTTTCAAATTTTGAAAACCACTCCCACCGCCCCCGTAATTCAGAAATTAATTTTAAATATGCGATTATTAGGCAAAGTATTGAAGTTAACTTTCAGCTTTAGGATATATGTAAAAAAATACGTTGTGAACTTATCCTACAAATTGCAACATGATCGGATAATAAACATAGAAGTTACGGAAGTTAACGTTTTCTAATGATTTGTGATGCCTTGTCTGTAAGCTGCTGCCAGCCATGTGTGTTTTCGATCTTTTTAATGCGAAAATGGTCATGTGTGTGTATGAGATCGAAATAGTAATTTAGCTGCACAGCCAACAGTTGCGGCGTTAGTCAAATGCGTTGAGTAGTCGACCATCAAGGGCCATCAAGGAAAGAGATGCAGGTTCAATCCTTGAGAAAGGCTTCTAAGTTGAAGTTTTTTTCATCATTATAAAATTAAGTTTCATTCATCATATTTCAACAAATTATCTCATTCAATCCAGTAGAAGTGTGTTATTGTTGTACAAGACAATATGACACATTTGAGCTAATGGTCTAAATATGCAATTTTAGCGTGCGCAGAGCACAGCGACGGTGGTCTAGTTATTCGGATGACGGACTCCTATGCAAACGGCCAGAGTTCGTATCCCCACGCCGAAATGAGTATTATTTATTTTTTAGGTTTTGTTGTATTTTATATTTTTTATACATTTACATTTATAAAGAATATACATTTTTGAATTACTTCCCATTTATTAATATTTCTTAAATACATTTTATATAAGTGTTACATTTTGCCTTTTAAGATGTTTTGCATGATGTACTTTTGCGTGCATGCATACAATACATGCATGCGAAGCTCACACATGCATACATATGTATGTATATGCGTGTGAGGCAATACACAAAACGTGAGGCAGGTCAGTGCATTTTTAATGGACGTCTAAATTAAAGAAGAATCAGTTGACGCTGGTGTGTGTGTGCGTAACGAATCTTAGCGCGCGCCAAAAATTCATATATCTCTCTCTCCTTCAAACTTATGCTATCTACCCTTGTGTATTCTGCTGGCGTTGTCCCTTAACTATTTTTATACCCTTGCAGAGGGTATATTAATTTTAGCCAGAAGTTTGCAACGCACCTTAGGAGACATCTCCGACCCTATAAAGTATATATATTCTGAATCAGCATAAATAGAGGAGTCCAAAACTGGATGTCCGTCTGTCCGTCTGTCCGTCCGTCCGTCCGTCCGTCCGTCCGTCTGTTGAAACGCAAACTAGTCTCACAGTTTTTGAGCTATCTTCATGAAACTTGGCATACAAGCTTCTTATTGCTGTACGCTGTAAATAAGTCGGAACGAGCCAGATCGGACCGATATATCGTATAGCTGTCATAGAAACTATCGGCCGATTTTTGTTGTTTTTCAAGATATTGCAACAATTTGGCAAATCTTATTCTTATTACGTTCCTAATGTGCTGTCAATATTATATCAAAATCGGACCGCTATAACATATAGCTGCCATAGGAACAATCGGCTGAAAACAGGGTTTTTGTATGCAAACCTGTTTTGTTCTTGGAAATACCGCACATTATTAATACTTTTTAATGATATATAGTAACCCGCCCTTAGTTTTTCCATTTAAATATCTCAGACGCTTATATTCTATAGCTGTTATAGGAACAATCAGTCAGTCCGTCTGTCTGTTGCAACGCAAATTAGTCCCCCAGTTATTGAGCTATCTTCATAAAAGTTGGCTCACAAGCTTCTTATTTCTGCCCTCTTTAAATAAGTCGGAACGGGCAAGATCGGACCGATATATAGTATAGCTGTCATGGAACCTATCGACCAATTTTGGTTGTATTTCAAGATATAGCTATCAGGTGAACTGTTATAATTGTTTAATTAATACCACAGAAACCAGCAGCAATCCAAATGTAATGGCGCAGGGTAAAAGGCGAGCACTTGAGCCAAATAATATTTTAAATGTTAATAATATTAATCTCCATGAATTAAAATAAATGCCTGTGCAAAAAAATAACAAATTGTCTTTTTATACCCTTCGACCATTGAAAATGGTCAAAAAAGGGTATACTAACTTTGTGCAATGTATGTAACAGGCATAAGGAGGCGTGGCAGACCCCACAAAGTATATATATTCTTGCTCAGGATCACTAGCCGAGTCGATTGAGACATGTCCGTCTGTCTGTCCGTCTGTCCGTCCGTCCGTCTGTCCGTCTGTCCGTCTGTATGAGGGAATAGATCTCAGCTATTAAAAAAGCTAGAGACACCAAATTTGGTATGGAAGTTCCTATATATAATAGGCAGATAAAGTTTATTTCAAATGGTTGATGCCACGCCCACCGCCCCCGCAAATCGATAATTTACGATTATTAAGCAAAGTATTAAACTTAAAAAGTTATGCTTTGGTATGTATAATGCTAAATGTCATATGAACATATCCTCCAAATTACAATCCGATCGGACCAATAACACAGAAGTTATTCAAGTCAACGTTTTCAGTGCAAAATATACGAGCAGCAGCCGGCGCGCTGCTTTTGCAGTTGACGTCGACGTCAACGTCGGGACGTTTCACTTTAATTATTACGCGCGTCGCTGTGTGAGTGCGAGCGAGTAAGCTATATGTAGTAGAAGTATTTGTGCAGAACTCTCTGTTTAAAATTATGAGTGTGGTTACACGTTTGTAACAGATTTAGAAAATTGGGAGAAGGGTATCTTACTGTCGAGCTCTCGACTGTAGCCATCCCCACTTGTTTATTAATAACAATTTAACAATTTTATTTACGAATCACATGGGTCACATGTAGATGGCCCACCCTGTACATGCGTGTGAGGGAATACACAAAACGTGAGGCAGGTCAGTGCATTTTTAACGGACGTCTAAATTAAAGAAGAAGCAGTTGACGCTGGTGTGTGTATGTGTGTATCGAATATTGGCACGTGCCAAAAATTTACATAAATCTCTCTCGTTCTAACTTATGCAATCGACACTTGTCTATTCTGCAGCTTGACTGTAGCTTTTCCGACTTTTTTGTCTCTGGGGTTATTTCAAAAGCAAATTTTGTTGGACTGTGTTCTGTTTTTGCGAGATTGCAGACTTCGCAATCATTAATGATATTTTGAATTAATTTGTTATAGTCAGGAAAATAGTAAGTTTCTTTAAAGAGTCGTATCATTATACCCTTCGACCATTGAAAATGGTCAAAAAAGGGTATACTAACTTTGTGCAATGTATGTAACAGGCATAAGGAGGCGTGGCAGACCCCACAAAGTATATATATTCTTGCTCAGGATCACTAGCCTAGTCGATTGAGACATGTCCGTCTGTCTGTCCGTCTGTCCGTCTGTTTGTTTGAGACAACGGATCTCAGCTATTAAAAGAGGTAGAGACACCAAATTTGGCATGGAGGTTCCTATATTTCCCAAGCAGACAAAGTTTATTTCAAATGTTTGATGCCACGCCCACCGCCCCCACAAATCGGTAATTTACGATTATTAAGCAAAGTATAACTTAGATAGATATATAACTTAGAAAGTTCTGCTTTGGTATGTATAATGCTAAATGCCATATATCCCCCAAATTACAATTCAAGTCAACGTTTTCAGTACAAAATATACGAGCAGCCGCCTGCGCGCTGCTTTGAGTAATTGAACCCGACGTCGACGTCACTCTTAACGTGCGTGGCTGTGTTAGTGCGAGCGAGAAAGCTATATGCAGTAGAAGTATTTGTGCAAAATTTCTGTTTGAAAATATGAGTGTGGATTCACGTTTGTAACAGATTTAGAAAATTGGGAGAAGGGTATCTTACTGTCGATCGCTCGACTGTAGCCATACCCACTTGTTTTTTTTGCTTCTGTCGAAATATTTTTTTCTTCACCAACCATATTTTCTTCAATTTTAACTCGAGAAAAAGGTTCTGCTACATGATTTAGTTTTCCTTCCAAATATTTCATTTTAAAATTGTGTTCACTATGTTCGATTCGACAACGTTGTAGTTTCATATTGGGTTCTCTTATATTATTTAGCCAGACAAGTATGATTACTTAATATTTCAAAAGATATGGTGCCCAAAAGGTGTTTGGTGCCAAAACAATTGGCAATATTTCTTTTTCTATTGTACTGTAATTCTGTTCGTGGTCGTTTAATGTTCTGCATGCAATACTAATTGCTTTATTATCTTGTGATAGTACGGCTTCAATGGCGAAATTGCTGGCGTCAGTAGGAACTGGAAATGATTTTGTAAAGAAAGATTCATTATATGCTTCGTCCTTTATATTTATTTTAGCTACTTTCTTTAAGGTGAGAGGTTTTGCTATTTGGGCAAAATCTGAAATAAACTTGCAGTAATATCCGCATAAGTCTAAAAATTATTAAATTTCTTTAGAGGTTATTGGAATAGGAAATATTTCATTCGCTTTTACTTTTTCTTTGTTAGGTCATATACCATCTGGACTTATGGTATGACCTAAGAAATTCGTTTGTTTTTTTTTTTAAATTCGTATTTGTCTAACTGGGGCTTAAGATTTGCCTCTTTAAAGTTTTCGAAAATCTTTCTTCAGTGAGTTCAGCTGTTCAGTAAGGGATCTTGAGTAGATGATAACATCATCTAAATATACGTGGCAATGTTTGTTAATGAAGTCTTTAAGAACGAAGTTCATACAACGTTGGAATGTTGCTGGGGCATTTTTCAAACCAAATGGCATGCGTGTATACACGTAGTGACCATGTTTAGTTGAGAATGCAATTTTTGGTTTGGATTTAGGGTCCATTTCGATTTGGTGAAAACCTTTCGCTAAGTCGATTGTTGTGAAGTATTGGCATTTTCCATGTTCGGAATTGGAAATTTATTATTAATAGTTATATCGTTTAGGTTTCGATAGTCGACGACTAACCTGAATTTTGGTTTGGCTGTTTTGATTTCATGGCGTATGATGCTTGTAAAAGTTAAGTTTTCCTTATAAAAAATACTGGATGTCTTTAAATTCTTTTAGTCTAGTCGGTCTGTGTAATCTGAGTTTATGTTATTGTCCAATGCATAGTTTCTTTCGGCTGTATTGTGGTTTTCTAGTAAAATTGCTTTAAAATTTGTTGACAAAAATCCGTCAGAAAGTTCAAGTTTTTTATGAAGGAATGTTCTTCCATTGATAATTGTTTCTTTTCTAAAATAATCTATACAACAGTGGTTTCCATTAGTACTTTCCTTCCTAATAGAATATCATAAAATGGTGAAAACGAATGAATATAAAATTTTTGCGATTGCTGAAAAAGCGCATTGGCCGGAAAATTAACGAATTTATTTAGTTTTGAATAACCTGTCATACTTCTGAAAACTATTTGTATATCATAAACTTGAAGATTAAAAAGTTAAAAAGGAGTTCATCATGTTTATTGATGAACCAGTATCGACTATGCATCGGTATCCGTGATTATTAAACATGATCTCTATGGTTCCCAGGCTGGTATTGCAAAATTTTCGGCTTGTTGAATTTTTTGATTTGTGTACGTCTCGTTTTGTGTGTCTTGTAATTCATCGTCGTGGAACTGTTCGTCGTTGTTATTATCTTGGTCAGCAATGTTATTGTAATCTAACTCGTATTGATGGTGACTTTCATCTGTCTTCATGCGTGATTGTCCGATGCCTTCTCTAAAACACTTATTCGGCTCTCTTGGTTGTTGGGGGGCTGATAATAGTTTCGGGAGTCGCTCTGCCGGTCGCGAATTAAGCCTGCTCTGAGTTCGTTAAACAATGGTCTGTTCTGATCGAATTGTAGTTGTCTAGACGGTAAAGCATGTTTATGAGGGGTTTGGTTATTTACATTTGGTT
The DNA here is from genome assembly GCA_018904105.1 of Zaprionus tsacasi. NCBI lineage: Eukaryota > Metazoa > Arthropoda > Insecta > Diptera > Drosophilidae > Zaprionus > Zaprionus tsacasi. Next base: position 83,394 of record JAEIFR010000093.1, read on the forward strand.
TTTGGATCTGCGTGGGATTTATTAATGGGTTGAAAGGGGTTACGAAATGTTGATTGGCATGGGAGTTTTTGTTTTGTCTTGGTATTAGTGTTTAAGTTTAGTGAGTTTGTATTAAGTTTTGGACAGTAATCTAATTTCTTAGAAATTGGGTATTCGTAAAGACTTTCTTGTTGGGCAATTTGTCTTATCTTATGAACAGTTGAAATGTCATGCCTCGTTAAGGTCATGTATATCCTATCAGGGAGTGAGCGTTGAACAGTATTTTTTATTATAGTTGCCATTGCTTGTGAATAAACTATTGTGTTATTTTGGTTATTTTCTAATTCTTCACAAAATTGTCATAAATTACCTTTGCAGGACGTGCTATACAAACGTCGCTAAAGTTCTTCCAGGGGGGTTTGAGTTTTAAACTCGACGATCAGAGCTTCCTTTAGGGTTGACCATTCGTTCTGAAATCCGAGTTGGCAGACCTTCTCAGCATCTCCGATGACCTGTAGCTCAATGGCATATATGATGGCTTACTAAAGAGGGTCGTTCGTCGGGTATAGGTTGAGCTGGTATTCAATTCGTCTAATAAACGAACTAAGGCCCTTTGGCTCTCCACAGAACTGCGGCACTTGATGTATTTGTTGTAGCAGTTGGGATAGATTATCATTTGATAATGCCATTTTTGATTAATTTTTCTTTTTGTTTTGTAGAGGTCGTACTTGTTTTGTTTAAGCGGGCTACTGTTCTTTTTCACTTCACTACTTGTTGGATTTAACTTATGTGGCGGTCCCACCTGTATTTGTTTAAGTGGGCTATGAACACCGTTGGGTTTACATTTTCAACTGATGTCACTGAAGTTGCCGTCGCGATTCACGTAAGATCTTTTTCGGCTATAGTTAAAGACATGAATAATTTTTGCCTCATCAATAACTAACATTTTACCGGCTGCTCCAATTAAGTATGAATGAATACCTCATCAAAAATAAAAAAAATATGTATTTTTCTGTAGAGCTTTACATCTTTGTTTATCAATGACGTAAGCTTCTTATCGTTTGACGATTGGTGTCTTGAGAGAACATTTATGATCAGGCTTTTGAAGAGTGAAGCTTTCCAAAATATCGGTTTAAGTTTTCATATGGAGAATGAACTGTGAGGCTTTTGAAGAGTGAAGCTTTTCAAAAGATCGGTTTGGGTAAGTCATATGGAGAATTAAGTTTAAGTAATTTATAAGGAGAATGAATTTATTTATTTATTTATTTATTTATTTATTTAACGTCACTAAGAATGTCGACTAGAAATTAAGAAAAAAACAAAAAAAAAATAAATAAATAAAAATATGTCACTATATATTCTTGCTCAGGATCATAAGCCGAGTCGATTGAGATATATCCGTCTATCTGTCTGTCTGTCTATCAGTCTGTCTATCTGTCTCTCCGTCTGTATGAGACAACAGATCTCTGCTATTAGAAAAGCTGAAGACACCAACAGGAGTTATTCAAGTCAACGTTTTTAACAGAAATTTGCGAGCAGAAGCCTGCGCGCTGCAACGAGCAGTTGACGTCAACACAGACTTTGCGTCGCGTCGCTTTATTCTTTACGTGTGTCGTTATGTGGGTTCGAGCGAGTAAGCAATATGTAGAGGAAGTATTTGTGCAGAATTCTCTGTTTGATATGATGAGTGTGGTCACAAGTTTGTAACGGACTTAGAAAATTGAGAGAAGGGTATCTCAAAGTCGAGCACTCGACTGTAGCCCTACGATACCATACCATACCATAGAGAAGAGGTAAAGACTTCAAAGTAGCAATAGAGTTAGTGCCAGCTATGACGTGTTGAAGTTTATTGTAGTCCGAACATAATACCCTGAACGGATCGTGCAGTGCATAGTTCGATCTACAATATGGAAGAATTAGTGGAAGATAATTACGAGTACTTCTGCATGGGACAGAGAAGTGAAGCTGTCTTACAAGAGCCTCACTGTCAATGTCACCTTGCATAAGGCTGTTAATATATAATATAATAATATTAATAAATAATACCCTTAGCATGGTTCTGCGAATAGTTAGGGAAGGCAAATTTAATAATAAAAGTCTTAAATTTTCATCCCAGTTAAGGCCACGTAACGCAAACAGTAAAAATTCTTTTGTACGGACACCATACGCAAGAACCATATTTAAGAATAGGACGAACAATGAGATGTAGATGGTCTTTGTAAGATAAGGATCTTCAAATTCCTTGGACCATCTCTTAATAAAGCCTAAGACATCCATGGTTTTATTGACCATATTAAAAATATGATTGAAAACTTTAGTTTTCGGTCCGAAGGGATCCCAAAATCATCAGTTGGGGTGATTCTTTCCAAGTGACAACCACAAAGAGAATAAGAAGTATTCGTTGGACTGGCTCGAGGGAATGTCATCAGCTTGCAATTTAGAGCTGTTCAGGTTTAAAAAGTTGGCACAACACCACGAATGAAAACTATTTAGGTCGGCTTGTAAGTGTGAATGACAGTGGTCGTCTTTAAATTGATAACAAATTGATAACATGAGAGTACGAGAGTTACGTATGACCAAAGGCAGGTCATTGATGAAAAGCGTAAAAAGTAGGGGGCCGAGATGACTCCCTTGAGGAACGCCAGATGTGGCTTGAAGTGGAATTGAGAGGCTGGTTCTAAAGAGGACTCTTTGAGTTCTGTCAGTCAGATAGCTTACAATCCAACTAAGTAATTTTTGTGTAAAACCTACAAGGTCAAGCTTATGTACCAGAAGGGAATGATTCACTGAGTCAAAAGCTTTACTGAAATCAATATAAACTACATCGGTTTGAAGATTTTCCTGAAATCCTTTTACCACAAAGGATGTCAGCACAAGCAAATTTGTCGTAGTTGAACGACGTTCAATAAATCCGTGTTGAATAGGTGAAATAACGGATCTGCATAAATGTTGCAAGGGAGGAGTTGTAGCATTCTCGAAAAATTTAGGTATAGCCGTCAATTTAGAGATACCTCTATAATTGCTTGCTTCAGACTTTTTCAACAAGTGGATAATAAAAGATTCCTTCCAAATGGAAGGAAAGAGTGTTGTTTCTAAGGACAGCGAAAATTGTTGAGCAATGGCTTACTTAAGGAGTTGGCACAGAACTGAAGTATACAAGTGGGAACACCATCAATGCCTGGTGAAAAAACTGGCTTAACTAAATAAAGATCCTTGACAAGGGAGCTTTCGTTAAGAAACGAAGAGATGATATCATTCGAACTTGGAAATTTGTTTGCAATTTCAAACGTTAATTTGGTAGGATATGCGGATGACTTATGCTTAGTATTTACAAAACTATAAAACTGTTTGGGGTTATGAATGAACTGAACCTTACAACGAGTTAAATAGTCTAACTCTCTTGTAAGCCATGGAGGCTTACTCAAGGTTGGTGTATAAAAGCACGGAAAACAAATATAAAAAATGAGTAAATAGTTTTATAAAAAATATTGGTCGCTACTGATATATCAGTAATCATATACAATTCCAACCAATCAAATTGGGAAATTAAAATGTTTAATAAATTAAAATCTGCTTTTCTAAAGCAGCGTAAGCGCTTACACAATTTTTCATGTTTATCCATACAATCCCCAAAATTAAAAGACACTTCCAGAGTAGGAAGGTAAGGATCTTCCGCGAAAGAAAGTGGTTGAGTCTTGACTAAATTCACTGTAGATGGATCGGAGACAAAACATAAGTCTACCGATCTGTTACTCCGACTACTACTATTTCGTTGGCCGTATTTCCTGGACGATGTGATACCGTGACCAGCTTACGGTTACCGAACCCCTTTTCAGTACTGTGATTGCGTCGTTTGTGCTAAGCATCACTGTTGCTGTTTGGGTTCCGTCCCGCATTTTGCGCCAGCTGCGCACATCATCAGGTTAAACCAATATGCCTTGGTATTGGGAGGCCAGGCAACTTTGGAGCTCCTCAGCAGTCGCTGCCTCATCCATTTCGCTACATGTTAGTGCCGTTCTCTGCGCTCTTGTGCGTACCGCAGCCAATTCTTTAAGGGTCTCTTCTATGGCCCTTTTGAATTTGGGAGTAGTAGTTCACCTGGTTGAGTCCTTCGAATCTTCTTAACATATTTACCAGAGTCTCTTAAACTGGGATCTGCTTTTAATTTCCGAAGCATGTTAGCGTACAAAGCTTCGCCGGTCTTTTTTAAAGTAAGTGCCTCCGGCTTCTTTCGCTCGTGTAACCGACCCATCGGTACTATACACCACCCTCCCAATAAACCACCACGCCTACACAAATATAAGATATCGAACCGGGAAGCTTTGCGTTTCAAAGTTGCAACATAAACATCAACAACGAGTCAGCCGCCGACATCCGCCCAAAAAGCTGACACCACATTCTTTTCGCTCAGACAGTTCAACACATACAATTCCATGTACATACTTGTAAATATACTTATACTTTCTGCTATGTCAGATATTTTATTTCTAATATCTTAAACATTGTAACACACACATACATATTTATTATTAGCTTATTTAAGACCAAGAATAAAGCCGACAGTCAGTCGATGTTGAGTACCAAGCACTTGTAGACGTATCTGTTGGTAGCCGTGGCTTCTTTCTGGACTATACAACCCCTCTATCGTATCAATACCTCACGTAGCCCCTCGGAGGTAAGTGGCGCAGTCGCGAAACTGGAATGAAAAAACTATATTAAACCTTCTATTAATCTTATTATTGTAAGTAGTTGTGCAAAAAATGTGAGAATGAAGAAGTGCTTCCCACTGGCTGTGGGGAGCGGGGAGATGCGACCGAAGAGGGCGTGTGCTAGCGAATTTGGTTCTAAGCTCAGATATGAGCTCCCTAGCAACCGGCGGTCCTACAAGATTCCCGTACGGCAGTAGAGGCTCCCCAGGCTATATCGATTTTGCTATTACCAGGGGCATACTGGATCTGCATGCTGAGATACGGTCGGTTGCTGAGCTCAGCTCCGACCATCTGCCGCTTATAATATCTCTAAATGCATCAGCTACAGATTATCCCAAGATGGAGCGATTAATCGGTAGGCGCACCGACCTGGAACTATTCCATGAGCTTCTTGAGTCCTCTTTGAACCTGAATACGGCGATAAATTCAGAAAGGGACCTAGAAGAAGCCGTTGACACTCTCACCCATAATATCAAGACTGCAGCTAGATTGGCTACTCCTAACCCGGTCCAGAGGCCTACAGCAGCTAAAATCCCGATCACCAGAGAGATTCTGCTTCTTATAGCTGAGAAGAGGCGCTTACGCACAAGATGGATGAGGTCTCGTCACCCGCTGGACAAAGCAGACTGGAACAGAGCGCAAAGTATCCTTCGAAGTGCTTTGGTGCAGCACAAATCTGCTTGGTTTGATGACCGGCTTGCCAATACTGGAGTTGAAAGTGAAGCGACCCACTCACTCTGGAAAGCTACGCGCGCTATTAAAAGGCGCTGCGCAAGGAAAGCGCCAGTGATTGACAGTAACGGGGCTTGGTGTCGGACTGACTTGAGGCAAGCGGAAGTTTTTGCTACGCACCTTGCCGAGCGCTTTCAGCCATTTAATCTTGCCAGTCAGCAGCAGATTGATGAGACTCAGGATCAGCTAACTCAAGCGCTTCAAATGGACTTGCCAATCGCGCCGATTGAACCTGGTGAGATAGCTGATGTCATAGCACACCAAAACAGCAACAAGGCACCAGGCCATGATAACATCTGTAATGCCACTTTAAAGGCTCTACCTGGACGAGCGATCCTCTACATTGCGTTGGTGTTTAACGCTATTATTAGATGGCAATACTTTCCTCCTCAGTGGAAGCTCGGGATAATCTCTATGATTCACAAACCGGGAAAGCCGGAAAGGGAACCCGCTTCCTACCGGCCGATTAGTCTCCTTCCTTCAATCTCGAAGGTGTTTGAAAAACTTATTGCTACCAGGATGGTTAGAATTATGGAAATCCGGGGAATAACACCTGAGCACCAGTTCGGATTCCGTTCTGGCCACTGCACCGTCGAGCAGCTCCACAGGGTTGTAGGGCAAATACTAAATGCTTTTGACAATAAGGAGTACTGCAACGCCCCTTTTTTGGATATCCGGGAAGCATTTGATCGAGTATGGCACTCTGGAATCCTTCTTAAAATTAAACAGACTCTACCTGCGCCTTATTTCGGATTGCTGGTATCCTATCTAGAAGGAAGGCGATTTGCAGTTCGTTTTCACTCAGCCCTTTCTACCGAGCAAGATGTCGCAGCAGGAGTCCCACAGGGCAGTGTTCTTGGCCCTTTACTATACACCTTATACAGCTTTGACATGCCGCGCCCGTATGATTGCCTTCTAGGGAAGTCAATGCTGGCGACTTTTGCTGACGACGTATGTATAACATATAGGTCCCAAAGTGAGCTTGATGCAGCTGAAGTCATCCAGGACTATGCAACAAGATTTTCTGAATGGGCAAGGCGCTGGAATATCGGTATCAATAGCAGTAAATCGGCCAACGTTTGCTACACCCTCAAACGAAACACTCCACCAGCCATCTACATAGATGAAGAACCCGTACCACAGTCTAATGCAGCAAAGTACCTCGGTATTATTTTGGATCGCAGACTCACATTCTCAAAACACATAACCGACGTCAAAACACGTATACGTGCAAAGATTGCAAAGCACTTTTGGCTACCCCGCCCGTGCAGCAAATTGTCACTTTCCAACAAAGTAACAATTTATAAAACTATAATTGCACCAATATGGAGGTATGGGTGCCAGATCTGGGGGTTGGCTTGCGATAGCCAAATCCGAAGGATTCAAGTCGTCCAAAATAGAGCTGCTAGACTTATTTCCGGGTGCGAGTGGTATGTGCGAAACACAACCCTGCACAGAGACCTTAAGCTTACCACAGTATTTGATACTATAAACCAGCATTCAAGTCGCTACCATGAAAGGCTGGGGCGTCATAGGAATCGGCTTGCTAGCGCACTGAGCAGATCACGCACACTAAGGAGGCTTAATAGGCGACAACCCAGGGACCTCATTCTCCGATCTCCTATGAGAAGGGTCAGCCGAGGCTGACACAGCACTATGATATTTTAATTTCAGATTTTTGTTTTTAATTGTTAACTTTATGATTCTGCTAACTTTAGTTAGCCAGCGCGCCTAAATAGGCTTTATTAATAGCTGCCAAGGACACAAAGGGGTTTTGGATTTCCCCGTATGCCTTAATAAATATACAATATATATAATATTGTTTTTGTTTATTTCAAATGCAATATGTAAAAAATGTACTGTACCTGTGTGGCATCTATCTCTGATAAACTACTGCCGATTTATTAAAGGCCTAGTACTACATCACGAAAATATATATATAAGTTATTAATTTATTCAGATTAATGTTCCAAATAAAAAGACTTTGTCCTGTTACGATACTGAACTCTTTAATTGTCAAAGTCCAACTAAAACTAAGTACAAAATATTCTTAACGCGAAGCTAGCCCTGTCACCTAAAAGTGTTGATCTAGTGTTGCCAAACGGCTCAAATGTCAGGTGGCCGGCGAACGTGGAAACGTTACAGACAGTCTCGTTAACTCTTGTATGTTAACTCTATGTTAACTCCTCCCTCAATAAGTTGAAGGCCGCCCTCGGACTTCCTTAACTTGTTGATGGCAGTTCGCAAGGAAGTTGATTTTCCTGCTCCCACGCGGTTCTGATACGTCTTCCAAATGAAGAGTCCAATGATTGCCACGAGAAGCATAGTTACACTGAAGGTTGCAGGTTTTGTAACGAGTTGTTTTTCGTCGTCGATGTACCTCAGATTTTGAATGTTCAGTCGTTGTAGATATGGAAGGCTCAAAACCTCTTGATGTCCAGTGATATTGAGGAGTGCCGCTGCCGCCGAACCTGGGTGGCGTTGAACTGTGGCTCTCGAGTTGCAGAACAAAGATCCATTTATTTTAACTTCATCTTCGAACGTTAAAAGGAATGTGCCGCAGATAGTCTTCTCCGTGCCGCTGGTAACGGTTTCCATTCCATTGTTGATAAATATGACACCATCATCCACGACTTCAACTTGTTCGAGGTGGCTGGGACGAGTAGTGCGGGCGTGCAGCTGTTGTGCGCAAGTTGTAAAAGGGAGTTCTCTGCAGAATGTTGATGTGAGGGTACTACTGCAGTTTCCAATCGCCAGAATATGATTATCGCAATCCGCTACGCTGTTATATTATATGTTAGACAGGTAATAGAGTGACCTTTTTACAAACTAAACTAGGGTTTGGGAATTTAATAATAAAATGTAAAAATTATGGTCTAACAAAACTTTGTAGAGTGCTCATTTAATAAATTTTCTAAATCTTTAGAATCAAGAATGGTGGGGTTTACAATTTCAATCTTTGCAGGGGTTACTGACAATATTTATGCATCGAGTTCTAAAATCAAAATTCGATTCCTTGCGAGAAGTGTTTCATAGAGGTGGCCGGTGTCGATTTGTTTTGTTTTTTCATTATTGATTACCATGTTTATTGTGTCCGTTAGTTTATTGATTGATTTAATTAAAAATGGCTTATTGCCTTTACTCTGAAAAATTGTGACTTTTCCCATAAAACTCTCATATTTGCCTGATACAATTAATCTAATACCCATGCGATAGAATACCCTTTTTAACCATTTTCAATGGTCGAAGAGTATAACAAGTGGGTATGGCTACAGTCGAGCGCTGGACAGTAAGATACCCGTCTCCCAATTTTCTATATCTGTTACAAACGTGTAACCACACTCATAATTTCAAACAGAATTTCACGTGCTCTTCCATGCTTTCTGAAAAAATGATTACGTCATCAACGTAAACATAGCATGATTTTCCGATCTTCTCTCTAAGCACATCGTCAATAGCCCTTTGGAAAATACTAGGAGCATTTTTCAGTCCAAAAGGCAGTCTACAAAACTGATAATTCCCGTTACCTACAGAAAAAGCTGTTTTTATACCCTTGCAGAGGGTATATAAAATTTAGCCAGAAATTTGCAACGCACCTTAGGAGACATCTCCGACCCTATAAAGTATATATATTCTGAATCAGCATAAACAGAGGAGTCCAAAAATGGATGTCCGTCTGTCCGTCCGTCCGTCCGTCCGTCCGTCTGTTGCAACGCAAACTAGTCTCTCAGTTTTTGAGCTATCTTCATGAAACTTGGCATACAAGCTTCTTATTGCTGCGCGATGTAAATAAGTCGGAACGAGCCAGATCGGACCGATATATCGTATAGCTGTCATAGAAACTATCGGCCGATTTTTGTTGTTTTTCAAGATATTGCAACAAGATTTGGCAAATCTTATTCTTATTACGTTTCTAATGTGCTGTCAAAATTGTATCAAAATCGGACCGCTATAACATATAGCTGCCATAGGAACAATCGGCTGAAAACAGGGTTTTTGTATGCAAACCTGTTTTGTTCTTGGAAATACAGCACATTATCAATACTTTTTAATGTTATACAGTAACCCGCCCTTATTTTTTCCATTTAAATATCTCAGACGTTTATATTCTATAGCTGTTATAGGAACAATCAGTCAGTCCGTCTGTCTGTTGCAACGCAAATTAGTCCCCCAGTTATTGAGCTATCTTCATAAAAGTTGGCTCACAAGCTTCTTGATTCTGCCTTCATTAAATAAGTCGGAACGGACCAGATCGGACTGATATATCGTACAGCTGTCATGGAGCCTATCGGTCGATTTTCGTTATATTTCAAGATATAGCTATCAGGCTTACCACATCCAAATCTAAGTATGTCCTTAATAAAGTTTCATCAAAATCGAAGTTTTATAACTTATAACGATCAACGATCGGCCTAATGAAGGTACCTGTTGCAATTTTATGAAAATCTGAGTACTATTACATATAGCTGTGTACAACTGCAAGGGTATAAAACCTTCGGCAAGCCGAAGGTAGCCTTGCTTTCTTGTTTCTCTATCTTTTTCTGCAAGAAGGATTTGGTGAAATCCTGATTTTAGGTCAAGCGTTGAAAAATACCTTGCTTTACCAAGATTTGAAAGTATGGCTACAATATTGGGTATGGGGTATTTGTCGGCAATAATTTTAGTCTGTCTGTCTGTCTCTCCGTCTGTGTGAGACAACAGATCTCAGCTATTAGAAAAGCTGAAGACACCAACAAGAGTTATTCAAGTCAACGTTTTTAACAGAAATTTGCGAGCAGAAGCCTGCGCGCTGCAACGAGCTGTTGATGTCAACATAGACTTTGCGTCGCGTCACTTTATTCTTTACGTGTGTCGTTATGTGGGTTCGAGCGAGTAAGCAATATGTAGAGGAAGTATTTGTGCAGAATTCTCTGTTTGATATGATGAGTGTGGTCACAAGTTTGTAACGGACTTAGAAAATTGAGAGAAGGGTATCTCAAAGTCGAGCACTCGACTGTAGCCCTACGATACCATACCATACCATAGAGAAGAGGTAAAGACTTCAAAGTAGCAATAGAGTTAGTGCCAGCTATGACGTGTTGAAGTTTATTGTAGTCCGAACATAATACCCTGAACGGATCGTGCAGTGCATAGTTCGATCTACAATATGGAAGAATTAGTGGAAGATAATTACGAGTACTTCTGCATGGGTCAGAGAAGTGAAGCTGTCTTACAAGAGCCTCACTGTCAATGTCACCTTGCATAAGGCTGTTAATAAATAATACCCTTAGCATGGTTCTGCGAATAGTTAGGGAAGGCAAATTTAATAATAAAAGTCTTAAATTTTCATCCCAGTTAAGGCCACGTAACGCAAACAGTAAAAATTCTTTTGTACGGACACCATACGCAAGAACCATATTTAAGAATAGGACGAACAATGAGATGTAGATGGTCTTTGTAAGATAAGGATCGTCAAATTCTTTGGACCATCTCTTAATAAAGACTAAGACATCCATGGTTTTATTGACCATATTAAAAATATGATTGAAAACATTAGTTTTCGGTCCGAAGGGATCCCAAAATCATCAGTTGGGGTGATTCTTTCCAAGTGACAACCACAAAGAGAATAAGAAGTATTCGTTGGACTGGCTCGAGGGAATGTCATCAGCTTGCAATTTAGAGCTGTTCAGGTTTAAAAAGTTGGCACAACACCACGAATGAAAACTATTTAGGTCGGCTTGTAAGTGTGAATGACAGTGGTCGTCTTTAAATTGATAACAAATTGATAACATGAGAGTACGAGAGTTACGTATGACCAAAGGCAGGTCATTGATGAAAAGCGTAAAAAGTAGGGGCCGAGATGACTCCCTTGAGGAACGCCAGATGTGGCTTGAAGTGGAATTGAGAGGCTGGTTCTAAAGAGGATTCTTTGAGTTCTGTCAGTCAGATAGCTTACAATCCAACTAAGTAATTTTTGTGTAAAACCTACAAGGTCAAGCTTATGTGCCAGAAGGGAATGATTCACTGAGTCAAAAGCTTTACTGAAATCAATATAAACTACATCGGTTTGAAGATTTTCCTGAAATCCTTTTACCACAAAGGATGTCAGCACAAGCAAATTTGTCGTAGTTGAACGACGTTCAATAAATCCGTGTTGAATAGGTGAAATAACGGATCTGCATAAATGTTGCAAGGGAGGAGTTGTAGCATTCTCGAAAAATTTAGGTATAGCCGTCAATTTAGAGATACCTCTATAATTGCTTGCTTCAGACTTTTTCAACAAGTGGATAATAAAAGATTCCTTCCAAATGGAAGAAAAGAGTGTTGTTTCTAAGGACAGCGAAAATCGTTGAGCAATGGCTTACTTAAGGAGTTGGCACAGAACTGAAGTATACAAGTGGGAACACCATCAATGCCTGGTGAAAAAACTGGCTTATTATTATATTATTATTATATAAGAGGGAGTCTCCCAGCGGAGAAGGCGCGAGGCACTGCGACCAATAAGTTCTTTTGTACCCAGAATGCTCTCCCTGTTATGACAAAAGCTGTTCTGCTTCCCTAATGAAGCATAACAGATCTTTCGTCGAGGAACGGACAATCTGCTCTGGAGTTGCGATTTCCGCGTGCAGATGTTTCCTCCTTGTCCATACCAAGGCCGGACAGTCACATAGAATGTGCTTGGTACTTTCATCGTCCTCTTTGCAGAGCCTGCACTCCGTGTCCGAGGACAAACGCATTTTATTGAGGTGATAGTTCACCAAGTGATGGCCACTTAAGTAACCAACAAGGAGATAGAGGTCTCTCCTTGAGAGTTGCTTGGTCCTCCGATCAACTTTGGGATTGGTAAGCTCTTTAGCCTGCCGCATCCCAGGTTGGAAGAACCAGTAGCGTTCAGTTAATCTTCCAGCCCAGGATTTCACAAGGGAGGAGATAGTAGACCACCCCACGCCACAGAAGGGTTCGGGGCCGATCAAGGTGGATGATGACCCAGCCCTCGCTAGTTCGTCCGCTACCTCATTGCCCTGGAAACGAGAGTGCCCAGGTACCCAAATTAGGGTAACTTTATTTCTTAATGACAGCCTCTGGAGACACTTCCAGCAGTCAGCCACCATACGCGAGCCTACTCTCTTGGAGGAGAGGGCTAGTATGGCCACTTGGCTGTCCGAGAAGATGTAGATTTTCGCTCCTCTAGTCCCCTTCTCAAGGATAAGACGGCAGCAGAACTCAATGGCGTGAACCTCTGATTGGAAAAATGTGGGCCAGTTGCCCATAGCGATCGAGGTCCTGGAGTTGGGACCATGTATCCCAGCTCCAACCCCCTGTTCAGTCTTTGACCCGTCGGTATACCAATGTATACTATTAGGGTCTCTGATGGGGTTGCCAGCATCCCAAACCCTGCGGTCCGGGATGAGGGTTCTAAATTTTGCACCAAAGAAGAGTTCCTTGGTCATAGAATCTGATCTAGTGCAGATCTCTAAGCCAGGAATATCTTTGAGTAGGCTAGCATGTCCAGATTCGGTAGCTAGAAGCCCAGATTGGAGCTTGATTCTAAGAAGGCTCATAGCAGCAACTTCTTTTATACGGATATGCAGCGGAGTCAGATTCAAAATCGATTCCATTGCTGCAGTGGGACAGGTGCGGAGTGCACCCGTCAAGGAAAGGCAGAGCAGCCTATGCAGTTTCGTGCATTTATTGATGGCAGTGACCTGCGTAACCTTTGGCCACCACACAATAGCAGCGTAGGTTACGACCATTCTTACCATCATCTCAAAAAGCCACCTAATGGTGCAGGATTTGAGACCCCATATTCTACCGAAAAGCCTTCTACATGCCCACATGGCATGAGTGGCCTTTGATAGAGTGTTATGCAGGTGGGAGTTCCAGTTTAGTCGCTTATCCAGGGTTACCCCTAGGTATTTGACTTCGTTGGAAAGTTCCACAGGAGAGCCGCCAATATGTAATTGACCAATGTCAATAGAATATCGCTTAGTGAAGGGAACAATGATTGCCTTTTGAGGATTGATGCTAAGACCTACATCAACGCACCATCTACTCACGGTGTTGGCATAGTTCCCGTTCACTACGAGAGCCAGGTCGTCGGCATAGCCAATCGCTTCCACGCCCTGTTCTGCGAGTATGATAAGTAGTTCGTCAACTACTAGGGACCAGAGCAAGGGGGATAAAACCCCTCCCTGGGGACACCCTTTTCCGCACTAATAAGGGCGGTCGTCGTGTCCAGGGTCGAGGAGATAATCCGGTGTTTGAGCATGGCGTCAATCCACCGGACTATGGGACGGGCAATGTTCCTGCGCTCAAGCGCAGTAGAGATAGACCCGTAGCCGGTATTATCGAAAGCACCCTCTATATCAAGAAAAGAGCACAGAGCAATGTTCTTTGATACGAAGGCCCTTTCGATCTTACTCACTAATTTGTGGAGAGCGACCTCTGTCGATCTACCGGCTATATACGCGAACTGCGTGGGGTGCAGAGGGTTGTTTCCCTGCAGAGAGCACCGAATGTGCAAGTCTAGGAGCCTTTCCGCAGTCTTGAGCAGAAAGGAGGTAAGGCTGATCGGCCGGTAGGACTTAGGCTGGTCATGAGGACGATTCCCCTGTTTGGGGATGAATACCACATTTACTCTCCTCCAAGAGTTTGGTATGTATCCCCAAGTGAGACTGGCTCTAAGAAGGCCGACCAGTGGATCGAGGATATGATCCAGACTATTTTGAAGAAGGGCTGGAAAGATTTGATCACCCCTGGGGCTTTAAAGGGGCGAAGGAATCAACAGCCCATTTGACCTTTTCAGGATCGAAGATGGTACCAGATAAGCTGGTACCGCGTGAGTCAGGTGACCAGGTGGCGTCAACGTGACTGGAGAGATCTGGGTTGGCCACGGAACCTGGGAAGTGAACTTGTAGTAAAAGTTCAAGTGCTTCCCTACGATCTTGAGTGAAAGAGCCATCTGCTCTTTTTAGAAGCCCTATACCATTAGACGATCCTTTGGCTAATACTTTGTGGAGTCTCGCTGCCTCTGGCAGAGATTCTAAGCTACCACAGTAGCTGCGCCACGTATCGCGTTTGGAGCGTCTAATGTTCTTATTATAGTTTGTGAGAGCGTCCCTATAGACGTCCCAACTTATACGGCTAGATCTGGCCTTGTTGAAAAGGCTTCTAACCTTCCTTCTTTGGGCAGCCAACTCTTCGTTCCACCAAGGAACTTTACGGTTGACCATTAGTGTCTTCCGAACTGAGCTGGCTTCGAAAGACGTAATAAGCACATCTTGAAGCAGGTTGGCAGCAAGCTCTATCTCACTGACAGAGTTAGGATTGCTGATCAACATGTCTGCTTTCAAAGCCACAGAGGCTTTGAAGAGTTCAAAAAAACTGGCTTAACTAAATAAAGATCCTTGACAAGGGAGCTTTCGTTAAGAAACGAAGAGATGATACCATTCGAACTTGGAAATTTGTTTGCAATTTCAAACGTTAATTTGGTAGGATATGCGGATGACTTATGCTTAGTATTTACAAAACTATAAAACTGTTTGGGGTTATGAATGAACTGAACCTTACAACGAGTTAAATAGTCTAACTCTCTTGTAAACCATGGAGGCTTACTCAAGGTTGGTGTATAAAAGCACGGAAAACAAATATAAAAAATGAGTAAATAGTTTTATAAAAAATATTGGTCGCTACTGATATATCAGTAATCATATACAATTCCAACCAATCAAATTGGGAAATTAAAATGTTTAATAAATTAAAATCTGCTTTTCTAAAGCAGCGTAAGCGCTTACACAATTTTTCATGTTTATCCATACAATCCCCAAAATTAAAAGACACTTCCAGAGTAGGAAGGTAAGGATCTTCCGCGAAAGAAAGTGGTTGAGTCTTGACTAAATTCACTGTAGATGGATCGGAGACAAAACATAAGTCTACCGATCTGTTACTCCGACTACTACTATTTCGTTGGCCGTATTTCCTGGACGATGTGATACCGTGACCAGCTTACGGTTACCGAACCCCTTTTCAGTACTGTGATTGCGTCGTTTGTGCTAAGCATCACTGTTGCTGTTTGGGTTCCGTCCCGCATTTTGCGCCAGCTGCGCACATCATCAGGTTAAACCAATATGCCTTGGTATTGGGAGGCCAGGCAACTTTGGAGCTCCTCAGCTGTCGCTGCCTCATCCATTTCGCTACATGTTAGTGCCGTTCTCTGCGCTCTTGTGCGTACCGCAGCCAATTCTTTAAGGGTCTCTTCTATGGCCGTTTTGAATATGGGAGTAGTAGCTCACCTGGTTGAGTCCTTCGAATCTTCTTAACATATTGACCAGAGTCGCTTAAACTGGGATCTGCTTTTAATTTCCGAAGCATGTCAGCGTACAAAGCTTCGCCGGTCTTTTTTAAAGTAAGTGCCTCCGGCTTCTTTCGCTCGTGTAACCGACCCATCGGTACTATACACCACCCTCCCAATAAACCACCACGCCTACACAAATATAAGATATCGAACCGGGAAGCTTTGCGTTTCAAAGTTGCAACATAAACATCAACAACGAGTCAGCCGCCAACATCCGCCCAAAAAGCTGACACCACATTCTTTTCGCTCAGACAGTTCAACACATACAATTCCAAATACATACTTGTAAATATACTTATACTTTCTGCTATGTCAGATATTTTATTTCTAATATCTTAAACATTGTAACACACACATACATATTTATTATTAGCTTATTTAAGACCAAGAATAAAGCCGACAGTCAGTCGATGTTGAGTACCAAGCACTTGTAGACGTATCTGTTGGTAGCCGTGGCTTCTTTCTGGACTATACAACCCCTCTATCGTATCAATACCTCACGTAGCCCCTCGGAGGTAAGTGGCGCAGTCGCGAAACTGGAATGAAAAAACTATATTAAACCTTCTATTAATCTTATTATTGTAAGTAGTTGTGCAAAAAATGTGAGAATGAAGAAGTGCAGAAATGTCATACAAAAAAAAATTCTGAAAGTGATTATAAACATACAAAACAATATTGCTTTTGTTTATTTCAAATGCAATATGTAAAAAATGTACTGTACCTGTGTGGCATCTATCTCTGATAAACTACTGCCGATTTATTAAAGGCCTAGTACTACATCACGAAAATATATATATAAGTTATTAATTTATTCAGATTAATGTTCCAAATAAAAAGACTTTGTCCTGTTACGATACTGAACTCTTTAATTGTCAAAGTCCAACTAAAACTAAGTACAAAATATTCTTAACGCGAAGCTAGCCCTGTCACCTAAAAGTGTTGATCTAGTGTTGCCAAACGGCTCAAATGTCAGGTGGCCGGCGAACGTGGAAACGTTACAGACAGTCTCGTTAACTCTTGTATGTTAACTCTATGTTAACTCCTCCCTCAATAAGTTGAAGGCCGTCCTCGGACTTCCTTAACTTGTTGATGGCAGTTCGCAAGGAAGTTGATTTTCCTGCTCCCACGCGGTTCTGATACGTCTTCCAAATGGAGAGTCCAATGATTGCCACGAGAAGCATAGTTACACTGAAGGTTGCAGGTTTTGTAACGAGTTGTTTTTCGTCGTCGATGTACCTCAGATTTTGAATGTTCAGTCGTTGTAGATATGGAAGGCTCAAAACCTCTTGATGTCCAGTGATATTGAGGAGTGCCGCTGCCGCCGAACCTGGGTGGCGTTGAACTGTGGCTCTCGAGTTGCAGAACAAAGATCCATTTATTTTAACTTCATCTTCGAACGTTAAAAGGAATGTGCCGCAGATAGTCTTCTCCGTGCCGCTGGTAACGGTTTCCATTCCATTGTTGATAAATATGACACCATCATCCACGACTTCAACTTGTTCGAGGTGGCTGGGACGGGTAGTGCCGGCGTGCAGCTGTTGTGCGCAAGTTGTAAAAGGGAGTTCTCTGCAGAATGTTGATGTGAGGGTAGTACTGCAGTTTCCAATCGCCAGAATATGATTATCGCAATCCGCTACGCTGTTATATTATATGTTAGACAGGTAATAGAGTGACCTTTTTACAAACTAAACTAGGGTTTGGGAATTTAATAATAAAATGTAAAAATTATGGTCTAACAAAACTTTGTAGAGTGCTCATTTAATAAATTTTCTAAATCTTTAGAATCAAGAATGGTGGGGTTTACAATTTCAATCTTTGCAGGGGTTACTGACAATATTTATGCATCGAGTTCTAAAATCAAAATTCGATTCCTTGCGAGAAGTGTTTCATAGAGGTGGCCGGTGTCGATTTGTTTTGTTTTTTCATTATTGATTACCATGTTTATTGTGTCCGTTAGTTTATTGATTTAATTAAAAATTGCTTATTGCCTTTACTCTGAAAAATTGTGACTTTTCCCATAAAACTCTCATATTTGCCTGATACAATTAATCTAATACCCATGCGATAGAATACCCTTTTTAACCATTTTCAATGGTCGAAGAGTATAACAAGTGGGTATGGCTACAGTCGAGCGCTCGACAGTAAGATACCCGTCACCCAATTTTCTATATCTGTTACAAACGTGTAACCACACTCATAATTTCAAACAGAATTTCACGTGCTCTTCCATGCTTTCTGAAAAAATGATTACGTCATCAACGTAAACATAGCATGATTTTCCGATCTTCTCTCTAAGCACATCGTCAATAGCCCTTTGGAAAATACTAGGAGCATTTTTCAGTCCAAAAGGCAGTCTACAAAACTGATAATTCCCGTTACCTACAGAAAAAGCTGTTTTTTCTCTATCTTTTTCTGCAAGAAGGATTTGGTGAAATCCTGATTTTAGGTCAAGCGTTGAAAAATACCTTGCTTTACCAAGATTTGAAAGTATGGCTACAATATTGTGTATGGGGTATTTGTCGGCAATAGTTTTAGAGTTCAATTTTCTGAAGTCAATTACAAGTCTTTTCTTTATGTGTTCATTTTCGTCTGTTCCTTTTTTGTCTACTACCCACACAGGATTATTATAGGTGGATCGTGATGGTCTTATATACCATCTCTTAGCAGACTTTCTGTTCTGCGTTTACAAAATTAGACACCTCAATCGGATGGGGGTATAATTTTGAACATATCGGGTCCTTATTTTCAGTTCTTATAGTCGCTACAATGTTAGTGTTGTATGGAAGGGCTTCGTTAGGGTCTGCGAAGATATTAGTTCTAGCTTTCAGCATTTCCTGAAATTCCTTTTTTATTTTTTCTGGGACCTCTATGTTTTCAACTTCTGTGAAATTTACATTTGCGCTCCTTAGGAACTGAATTTCCTCAGATCCAGATTCGGTACGCAATATCTTATTTTTAAAATCTAGTGTAGCGTTGACTCTGTTAAGTAGGTCTAGTCCTATTATGCCGTCAAATGTTGAAAGGTTCGGCAAAATGAAAAATGTTGTTGTAGTGTTGAAGAGATGCATAAAACATTTTTTTTGAACAGGGTTAAAACCGTGAAGGGATTTTACCAAAAAGGGTTTGTTTACCGGTGTTATGTTTTTAAGATTCCCTAGAGGTTTTATATAGTTTTTCGAGGCCCCTGTATCGATCAGTAATTTTATTGTGTTCCCTGCTATCATTCGCTCTACAAACGGTAACAGGGAGTCATTTCTAAAAAATTAAGCTCTTCAGTTTGTGCAATTTCATCTTCAAAATCAGCTACCTCCGACTCAGCGATCGTATCGTATTCTTGTTCACTTGGGTCATTGGTGATCTTCTTGTGAGATGTTATTTATTCTCTGCTGCTTTGGTCCTGTAAACCTAGCTGTTCCACTATTGGGTCTTTTTTGGATTTTATTTTGAAAAGGGGAGTAGGCGTGAACCCCTTGATTTGCCTGGTGTTGCGTGGGTTGCCTAAATCTAGACGAACTGTCCATGTCCATTGGCTGTGGTGCCTCTTGCCTTTGAGTTGGGCCATTATTACGTACTCGCGGTTTAAGATAATATGGGTTTTTACCTTGCTGCGAGCTTTCTGTAGTCTGTTGTTTTTGATAACGTTGCTCATTTTGCTGAGCCCTGTCTTCCAGACTTCTTGCAGAATTATTTGCAAAATTAAAGCGTTCGTTATTTGACTCGACCTCTTGAGCTAATGCTAAGGCCGATGGCAAATCCTTTGGTCGCGCTGAGAAGAGTATGTCGCTTAGCTGTTTCTTAGTTCCAGAGATAAATACTCTTAAAGCATCTGCTCTGTATTTCTCATTGAGAGAAGCAGCCAAGTAAGCGTCATATGTCATGATAGTTTTATTTACGAGGAGCGTAAGCTTTCGCTCAAATTCATCATAATATTCTATCAATGTCAAGTTTCCTTGACGAAGTGTTGACAGCTCTTGTTCTATTAAATAGATTGATCGCCTGTCAACGTACGTAAAGTCTAATCTATTTATAATGGCTTTGAAATTCAGTGGTGTGTCATATGAGGACAGCACCATATCAGCAGGGCCCTTTATTTTGTTTCTTATAATATCCAATGCTTGGTAATGTTTTGAGCTGCGCTGGAATACCTCAAAAACTTTGTATGCTTTGCAGCTTTCGCCAAGACACGTATGTCTCATGTTTCCCTTCAAATTTGGGGACTGATTTTACAATGTCGAGTGCCTCATGGTTCGCTCGTATCTATCTCTGCGTCTTTAAATACTTCGACCTCTGGTGTGGTTATTTGAGAACTTTTGAATTTATCTTCTACTTCTTGTAACTTCGATGCAAAACTTTTTGCTTGGTGGTCGAGTGCAGCATTGACTGTAGTCTCGATTAGAATTTTTAAACTATTAGCATCAATATTCATTTTGCCTATTAATCGTTGATCGGACCACCAATTATTGTCACTATTAGCAGTGCTTCGTTCTGTCTTAATTTCTTTTAGTCGTTGAGAAATATCAGACACCAGCTCCTCCAATTCACTGTCACTCATAAGGTTGTTCACAAATAGAGGGCCAAAAATTATCTTTACAAAGATTGATTTTGAAATGCCCTTAGATTGAAATTTTGTTTCTATTCTCGGATTTTTATTTTTCAGTTTTGTAAAAAATGAGCAGTCTACTCACATGTTTTTTTTATAAAATTAATAGATGCTTCTGCTGGTGCTTCTTCCGCTGTCATCAGTTTTTTTTTGCTCTTCATTGTTGTTGCTGGTGGCGGTTGTCACTTGCTGCTTGCTGCCGTTTACTTCTGTTGGTGTTTCTTCCGCTGTCATCAGTTTTTTTGCTCTTCATTGTTGTTGCTGGTGGCGGTTGTCACTTGCTGCTTGCTGCCGTTTACTTCTGTTGGTGCTTCTTCCGCTGTCATCAGTTTCTTTGCTCTTCGTTTTTGTTGTTGGTTTGGTTGTTATTTTCTTTATTTATTTTATGTTTTTCAATATAATACAATTTTATACACCAAGCCAGCCACAGTTCTTTTGGTCTTAAGGTCAAGGTTTTATCTTTGTAATTATATGAAAGCCTAATTGTTTTATTTTTTTTTCGTACTTCTGTATCGAAAAAATGTGAGTTGATTTCACCTGGGTTTTTTCTCGTTGGGCCCCAGTTATTAATTTATTCAGATTAATGTTCCAAATAAAAAGACTTTGTCCTGTTACGATACTGAACTCTTTAATTGTCAAAGTCCAACTAAAACTAAGTACAAAATATTCTTAACGCGAAGCTAGCCCTGTTACCTAAAAGCTACAGACGGTCTCGTTAACTCCAGTATGTTAACTCTATATTAACTTATATACAACAAAAATATATACACAACAAAACCATATATACAAACGTGAAACAGTGACGTGTAATGTACTTGCGTGAAATCAATCACTAATAATTACTGCCGAAGCTTAGTAAGGCCAAGTACCACATCATTACTTTCATGTTTACATACGTATATGCAAATCACCAAAACAAATACATATACAAATACAAACATTCCAAATACGAATTATATTATATGAACAGTAAAGTGTATGATTGTTAAGGCTGGGTACAAAACCACAAAACCACATATAAATTGCAGACTTTAATAAAAAGGAAAAGAACAAAAAAGTAGTAATAAATAAAAGAAATTTTTTTGAAACACGCACCCATATTCTCACTTTTTCAACACAAATAAATTATTTAAATTATACATGCATACACTAATATCAATATATTACAGAAATTAACGAACAAGAAAACACACACTATCCAACAATAAACAAGTTATTATGAGTCACTAAGTTCATTATAAATTGTATATTTTTTTCTTAAAAGTCAAAAAAATTAACACAAACTATAAAACAAACAACTCGTTCCGTATTAGCATCACACACTTCCAAAAAGGGTCACACGATCTGTTACTAAAACACCCTTCCCATAATTAGAAAAGATACCCCCTTACCACCCGTTCTACCATAAATATGGATTCGGGCAAAGCCTCCGTAGGTAATTCTGCCCCCTTAACACCTCCTGTTAGTGGCTTTAGCAATATTGCTACTGTACTTAGTGCCACTGATATGTTAGCCTTCGTTAAAGAATTTCCGACTTTCGATGGTACTCCAGGCCAACTCGACAACTATATAACTAGCGTTGAGGAAATAATCATGCTCATTAGGGGTACCAACCAAACACCGTACGGACTTCTGACACTCAGGGCAATTAGGAATAAAATAGTTGAAAGAGCAAACGAAGCTATTAATCTAGCCAACAACCAAACTTATATGGGACGATATCAAAAGTAACCTACTACGTTTTTATTCAAGCAAGAAAAGCGAAGCTACCTTCTTAGGAGAGCTCCAACCCCTCCTGGATAACCTAACCCTAGGGCAATTGTTCTTCGGCTTATCGAGGATTAGGAGCCAACTAATATCCCCCACTTCGGCCACAATCATCGAAGCCAAGAAACACTATTTTACGAAATCTGTCTAAATGTCTTCATTTCATGAATTAGAGAACCACTTAAAACAGTCATTAGATTGAAAGATCCCCAGACTATCGAAACAGCTTTCAAGCTATGTCAAAAAGAAAGGACTCGCTACCAGAATAGAAACCCATACCCCCCAACACAAAACAACACCGAACGACGAACTAACAATTGCAATAATAATAAAGGTAACAATCGCAGACGCCACCCGAGTTTAAAACTGAAGGTCAAATTACCCTCCTTAATTTCACTCTTATTTCATTGGTCTCATAGGAATGGACCTATATATCTTAACAAGTCGGTAAGGCTACAGCGCTCGACAGTAAGATACCCTCCTCCCAATTTTCTAAATCTGTTAGAAACGTGTAACCACACTACATATAGCTTAATCGCTCGCACTCACACAGCGACGCGCGTAAAGAGTAAAGTCATACGACGCAACGTCCACGTCGACGTCAACTCCTTAAAGCAGCGCGCCGGCTGCTGCTCGTACATTTGTACTGAGAACGTTGACTTGAATAACTTATGTGTTATACGTACGATCGGATTGTTATTTGGAGGATATGTTTACATGGCATAAAGATTTATGTGTACCAAAGCAGAACGTTATGAACGCTGAGAACGGAGGGCGTGGCATCAAACATTTGACATAAACTTGATCTGTCTATTATATATAGGAACCTCCATACCAAATTTGGTATCTCTAGCTTTTTTAATAGCTGAGATCTGTTGTCTCATGCAGACAGATAGACGGACAGACAGACGGACAGACAGACGGACAGACAGACGGACATGGCTCAATCGACTCGGCTAGTGATCCTGAGCAAGAATATATATACTTTATGAGGTCTGCCACGCCTCCTTATGCCTGGTACAAACATTTGCACAAAGTTAGTATACCCTTTTTTGACCATTTTCAATGGTCGAAGGGTATAATAATGTTACCACCAAGCCCCATTACAAATCCTAGCAGAACACCTTAAGCCAGAAGAAAAATCAGCAAACAATTTCGTGACATATTCTACAACCCAGAAACACCATTAACCTTCACCAACAAAATCGCACACTCCATCCCCACCATAGGCAACACCCCTCTCTACGCAAAATCCTACAGATACCCTTTAGTCCATAAAACAGAAGTCAAAAAACAAATCGAATCCATGTTAGACCAACAAATTATTAGATCTAGCAACTCCCCTTGGAGAGCCCTGGAGTGTGTGGTTCCAAAAAAACTCGACGGAACAAGGAACAGGAAATGACGACATGTAATAGACTACCGGAAACTCAACGACAAAACCATTTCGGATAGATACCCCATCCCAAACATAAATGACATATTAGATAGTATAGGCAAGGCAAAATATTTTTCAACGCTCGACCTTTCAACGGGTTATGGACAGCGTTCTTGGCGATCTTAACGGCACCATTTGCTTAGTTTATCTCGATGATATTATAATTTTCTCGCCTTCCCTTCAAAAGCACTTATTGGACACAAGATGGAATAGAACCAAACCCGAACAAGGGAAGTGCAATCAAAAAATTCCCTTGCCCCACCAACAGAAGAGCCATAAAATCTTTCCTCAGTCTACTGGGGTATTATAGGAAGTTTATAAGAGACTTTGCACGAATAACAAAGCCCATGACTAAATAGCTGAAAGGGAAAAGACAAGTAACTACAGACAAAGACTTCCTAGACGCATTCGAACAGTGAAAAAGTCTTCTTTCCAATGACCCAATCCTCATACCCAGACTTCGAAAAACCATTCATCCTTACTACGGATGCTAGTAACTTCGCGTTAGGAGCCGTACTATCTCAAGGCTCCTTACAAAACGATAGACCTGTATGCTTCGCCAGCAGGACCCTCTCCGACTCCGAAGTCAACTATTCAACCATAAAAAAAGAAATGTTAGCAATAATATGGGCAGTAAAATACTTCAGACCATATATTTATGGTGTAAAATTTACTATTGTCACAGATCACAAGCCACTAATATGGCTTAGGAACTACAAAAAACCCAACTCGAAAATAAATCGTTGGAGACTCCAACTCATGGAATACAATTTCGTAATAATCCACAAGAAAGGTTCACAAAATGTAATCGCAGACGCCTTAAGTAGAGCAGATCCAAATTTAAACCACAACTAAGGACTTACAGCTAGGTCTTGCCTTACATCATACAACACCATTTAAACAACAGCTTAGGAAAAAATATTCACAGCCCTATTTCGATTTCGATTATATCGCCAAAATTTGAAAGGAACCCTAAAACCTAACAGTATTTGCGCATTCTTGGCTGACGATAATAATTCCGCATTAATCGAAAAAGCATTCTTAACGTATTTTGCACACAAAAAACACTGAAATTATCAGATGCAAATCGCTTCTCCACGAAATCATTGGAACCACCGAACAAAATAAATTCATTCACGCATATCACATTAATAGCAATCACAGAGGTATAGATGAAACATTCCTTCACCTTAAACGAGGAACCTACTTTCCCAATATGAAAAACAAAATCTTTGTATTGAGAAATTATAGCTGTTGGCGGCAGATCACAGCTTTATCTAATTGCTCAAGGTTGCCACACGATTAGAATCAGCTGTCCAAACCTATGTTCTAAACATCTGTTAAATTTATGCTAAGCACCTGTTAAGTCTTATGTTAGCAGCTGTTTAGTCTAACTCAAATCAGTTGAACCACAGTCTCTTCTCAACAAACATGTAAAAAGTGCAGCGGCACAATTAAAATTAATAAACTCAAATCCTTGCTTTCAAGCAAAATAAATACGGAAGTAAGGCTGTTGCACAAATCAGTGTACTCGTAAAAATTAGTGACCCCGACGTGATTTATAAAAATTAAATGTGATTCTAAACCCTTTAGTATCACATTCGTAATTTATTCGCGCAATCGCTGTGTCCGCATTTTTTTGATCTTGGCTTCGTTCGCGTACATACGTACATACATACAAACACTTTCGATCTCGCTTTCGTTCGCGTATATACACACACACAAACATTTTTCGGTATCGCTTTCGCATACATACATACGTGCAAACGTCTTTTCGCAACTGTTGAGCGCGCGCCGTACAATTGTTATTCCGCAGAATATTGTCGATTAATATTTTTATTTCTAAGCTGTTTTAAAACAAATATTATTACATACTCTCGCAAACAATTTGGCCCTCAATAAGTGAACTTCGCACACAAAAACATTGCCCTATCACCTACATACATACATAAGCATAGGGCAAGTGCATTTAACCGTTTCAACTGTTTTTATATACAACGAACATTAGTTGTTCTCATCTCCTTCGTTCTCTTACGGTTTCGTGGTGACAAAAAGAAACGGTAAATAAACCGTTTCGCGCGAGTTACCTCCGGGGGAGCTTCACGGGGTATTCAAATGCAGAAAAGAGAGGAGTTGATCCAGAAGGTAGCCACAGTGACCTCCGGAGGGCTTCGTGGGATATTCAGATGCAGAGAAGAGAGGAGCTGATCTCGAAAGTAGCTACGGCTGTCAGGGAATTCGATCGGGTTGAATATTGGATACGTCAATGAGTGTTTGCTGCTAGATCTCGACTGCAAGTCGTCTTTATTTTTGGTCTTAAATAAGCTAACAGTGAATATGTATGTGTGTATTACAATGTTGGAGTTCTTAGAAATAAAGTATCTGACGCAGCAGAAAGTATGTTATCAAGTATGTATATGGGATTGTATGCGTTGCGTTGTCTGTGCGAAGGGAATGCGGTGTCAGCTTTTTGGCGGATGTCGGCGGCTGACTCGTCGTTGATGTTTATGTTGCGACTTTGTATCGCAACGCTTCCCGGTTTGATGTCTTCACTTGTGTAGGCGTGGTGGTTTAGAGGGAGGGGTGGTGTATTGTACCGATGGGTCGGTAACTCCTCCCCCAGTTTGGAGCGACGGCCATAACGGAGGAATTGGTGGAGCGACGATTGGAAGAATGTGGTCGGGCCCGGTATGGAAGATGTGGGTGTCTCTACGAAGTGTCCAGGTGAGTATTACGGCGATTAGGGATACGGTGAAGAGAATGTATAAGGTTGTCGAGTGTCGAAAGTTTCCTGCCATGACGACCCGTAGCTTGTTGGATGTTGTGAGTGTGTCCAGGTGAAGTCTTTCCAAGGTGAGTATGTTAATAGTGGCATTTTTTATTAATTTCCGTAGTGGTGGTAGGAAGAAATCGGGGGTGCTCTTCTGTAGATACCGCCGTGTTGTCGTAGTTTATTTCGTTGATTTGTAATGTGCAATTGTTATACTTTATTATAGCTGATCCATTGATATTAGTTATGGTCTGGTTGGAGGATATGATTGGGAGGTTGTTCCCGTTAAATACAAATATGAAGCCTTTTTCCGGTTCGAACACATCGGTCGTGAGTCCCGTTTCCTTTATGTCGCAGTAGCTGGTCTTATTCTGGATAAGGTGTCCCAGGCAAGTATTATTTTTAAGATTATTGATAGAATCGATTTCACAGACGAATTGTTCTTCTATTACAGGGCATTTATACATAGTTGAAAACATACTATTATTTTTGTTATTATATATTAAGTACTTAGGTGCTATTACAAATTGTGTGGAGTTTATTGGGAGTGGAATTAATCTTGCCATTTCGTAGTTAGGATTGAGAAAAATAGGAATTTTGACATTGAATATTATTTTGTCTTGGTAATTGAGTGTGCTCATTTTTAACAGATTATAAATGTGTTGCTCAGATTTTATTG
>JAEIFR010000094.1:0-54422 GCA_018904105.1 Zaprionus tsacasi
CAAATGCCTCGTCATCTAATTAGAGCAAAAAACTTAAGCAGTTACTTTTAGAGCTTAAAAGCAAATCTTTTGAGGCGTATTTAGCGGACCTTGAGCCTGGCAATGTGGAACACAACCTCTGGAACGCCACCAAATATCTTAAGAAACCCATAAGGAGAGTAGCACCAGTACAAACAGCTACCGGGGTATGGTGTCGCTCCAGTCAGGAAAGAGCCAATGCCTTTGCAGACCACCTAAGTTCTTGCTTTCAGCCGTTTTATTTGTGTGGCCCAGCAGACCTTGAGGAGACACTCAATTTCCTTGACATAGCCTGCCCTTACCTCAAATTACTTCAGATGAAATACAAGAAGAAATAGCTCACCTAAAAGTATCCAAGTCACCTGGATATGATTGTATGGATGCAATTGTCTTAAAGCAACTCCCACCAAATTGTATTCGGAACATTAAAGCAATAATGAATGAATGCTTTAGACTTGGCCACTTTCCATCTCAGTGGAAATGCGCACAAGTCGTAGAGTTTCCGAAGCCAAATAAACCGGAATCGGAAATTGCATCCTACAGACCAATCAGCCTTCTTGTTATTCTTTCTAAAATCCTTGAGAGACTATTCCTAAAGAGATTGCTACCCATCCTGGAGGACAACCATATTATCCCAGACCACCGATTTGGCTTTAGACAAGGGCACGGAGCGATTCAACAAGTCCATCGAGTTGTAAATCGTATATTGGATTCCTTTGAAAATAAAAAATATTGTGGAGCAGTATTTCTCGATATCCGTCAAGCCTTTGATAGAGTGTAGCATCAAGGCTTATTATTTAAACTTAAATCCAAACTACCAATGCCTTACTATCTTTTCCTCAAATCCTACGTACAAAATCGAAAGTTTTTTGTTAAAATAAACAATTCTGAGTCTCCAATTCACGATGCTAATGCCGGAGTACCTCAGGGTAGCGTCTTGGGCCCGATACTGTACTCCGCATACACCTCTGATATGCCTATACCAACTGGCCCTCACATCACCACGTGCACTTACGCTGACGATACTGCTTTCCTGTTTGCAGCCGAAACA
This sequence comes from Zaprionus tsacasi, assembly GCA_018904105.1. Taxonomy (NCBI): domain Eukaryota; kingdom Metazoa; phylum Arthropoda; class Insecta; order Diptera; family Drosophilidae; genus Zaprionus; species Zaprionus tsacasi. The sequence goes on from JAEIFR010000094.1 coordinate 1,070, forward strand.
ATCACTGGATCAGCGCATGGGCTGCAAGAAATACTGAATAATGTCGAACCATGGCTAGCAAGATGGAACATCGTCATAAATGCTGAGAAGTCAACACATCTTACTTTTACCCTCAGATCTGGTTCCTCTCCGCCTGTATCCATAAATGGTTCTGACATACCACAAGTTGAGTCTGACAAATATTTGGGGCTAACTTTGGATAAAAGACTGACATGGAAGGACCACATAACCACCAAAGTCAAGCTCAAAGTCAAATTCCGAAAGATGGGTAGGCTACTTTTTAAAAGGAGTAAGCTCAGCATCAAAAACAAGCTCCTCTTATATAAAACAATAATTAAACCAGCCTGGAAATATGGCATAGAGCTCTGGGGTACAGCCTCATCTACAAATATAAAAAGACTTGAACGCAGTGAAAACAAGATTATCAGACATATCATTTGCGCCCCATTTTATGTTCGCAACTCTACATTTCGTAGAGATTTTAAAATTCCATTAGTTGTGGAGGAAATAAATAATTCTAGCAATAAACATTCCAGCAAATTAAATGATCATGAAAACCACCTTGCCATAAACCTTTTAGACAATAGCAACCAACGCCGAAGGCTTAAACGATTCCATCATCTGGATCTACCTTTCAGGGTTCCTTAAAATCAATCCACACTCTATACCCTTGCCTTTTACTCCCTCCCTTTTCATTACTCCTCATACACTATTCAAACATTTACTTTCTATTTTAAAATACACCGTTAATGTTATTATAAAATTTAATTTAATGCCCCATTGGCAGATGTAAATAAAGAAACAAATGATAAAAAAAAAAAAATCTAATTAGTGACGCGCATGAATGGATTAACGAGATTCCTACTGTCCCAATCTACTATCTAGCGAAACCAAAGCCAAGGGAACGGGCTTGGAATAATAAGCGGGGAAAGAAGACCCTTTTAAGCTTGACTCTAATCTGGCAGTGTAAGGAGACATAAGAGGTGTAGAATAAGTGGGAGATATTAGATTTCGGTTTGATATCGACAATGAAATACCACTACTCTTATTGTTTCCTTACTTACTTGATTAAATGGAACGTGTATCATTTCCTATCCATTATACGGATATATTTATTATATCTTATGGTATTGGGTTTTGATGCAAGCTTCTTGATCAAAGTATCACGAGTTTGTTATATAATCGCAAACAAATTCTTAAATGAGAGAGTGCATTTATGTAATTTTGATTTAATAATTTGGTATAACTCCAATTACTCAGGTATGATCCAATTCAAGGACATTGCCAGGTAGGGAGTTTGACTGGGGCGGTACATCTCTCAAATAATAACGGACGTGTCCCAAGGCCAGCTCAGTGCGGACAGAAACCACACATAGAGCAAAAGGGCAAATGCTGACTTGATCTCGGTGTTCAGTACACACAGGGACAGCAAAAGCTCGGCCTATCGATCCTTTTGGTTTAAAAAGTTTTTAACAAGAGGTGTCAGAAAAGTTACCATAGGGATAACTGGCTTGTGGCGGCCAAGCGTTCATAGCGACGTCGCTTTTTGATCCTTCGATGTCGGCTCTTCCTATCATTGTGAAGCAAAATTCACCAAGCGTTGGATTGTTCACCCATGCAAGGGAACGTGAGCTGGGTTTAGACCGTCGTGAGACAGGTTAGTTTTACCCCACTAATGACAAAACGTTGTTGCGACAGCATTCCTGCGTAGTACGAGAGGAACCGCAGGTACGGACCAATGGCACAATACTTGTTCGAGCGAACAGTGGTATGACGCTACGTCCGTTGGATTATGCCTGAACGCCTCTAAGGTCGTATCCGTGCTGGACTGCAATGATAAATAAGGGGCAATTTGCATTGTATGGCTTCTAAACCATTAAAAGCTTATAATTTATTTTATAAACGACAATGGATGTGATGCCAATGTTATTTGTAACATAGTAAATTGGGAGGATCTTCGATCACCTGATGCCGCGCTAGTTACATATAAAAACATTATTTAATACAATGACAAAGCCTAGAATCAATTGAAAACGACTTTAGTAACAGGCAAGGTGTTGTAAGTGGTTCAGCAGCTGCCATACTGCGATCCACTGAAGCTTATCCTTTGCTTGATGATTCAACACACAAAACAAACATAATGGTATATTTAACATGAATACTGTATTGTATAAATGTTTTATGTACAGATAAAGAAGAAAGAATATAAAGAAAAAGAATGTAATAAAGAGAGGCATCAAAAAGAGAGAAAATAATGAAAAAAAAAACTTATATATATTAATCATATAATTTTAATTTCTTGTCTTATCTTATTGAATTCAATTAAAAAAAAATATGAGACTTGGAATATGACTTGGAAAATTTGAATTATGAAATATAAAATAATATGATAAGAGAATACTGGAATTATAAAAATACGAAAATATTACATAGACTTGGAAAATTTACTTTATAAAATCATATAAAAAACTTATATGAATCAAAGTCTTCATACAAAATACTTACATGAATACAATTTTTTATACAAAAAATTATATGAAAACACATTTTTATATGATATGAATATATATGAAATTTCATATGACTGTGGAGATTTCGCATTACCGACGGCATATAGCGAAGTCAAGAAAAAAAAATTATATAAAAAAAATGTCATATGGAAAACTTATATGAATAAAATTTTTCATACAAAAAACTTGTATGAATAAAATTTTTCATACAAAAAACTTATATGAATAAAATTTTTCATACAAAAAAATTATATGAAAACACATTTTTCATATGAACTGAATATAAGTACAAAAGTTTTATATGACTATGGAGCTTACGCATTGCCGACGGCATATAGAATTCAAGAAAAATTTCATATGAGAAATGTATATGAACAAAATTATTCAAACCAATGGTACTAGGGAAGGATTTCTTATGAATAATGATCGGCTTGAAGGTTGCCTGTCAAAAAACCCTTACAGTGGAGTGGTGTCGCGCAAGGCAAGTCATATGAAAAAAATTGTATATGTGGAAATTCATTTGATTGTGGAATTTTTGTCTTGCCGGCAGAGTCTAGAAATAAAATGAATTAAAATATACTTATGAACAATATAGAATTCAAGTAAAAATGAAGTTTTTAGTGTATTATTTAATTAATGCACTGATATGAAATGTACTAGGAACGGATTTCATATGAAAAATGAACGGCTTGAAGGTTGCGTGTCAAAAAACCCTCTTATGTGGAATGGTGTCGCGCAAGGCAAGTCATATGAAAAAAATTTTATATTTGGAAATTCATATGATTGTGGAATTTTTGTCTTGCCGGCAGAGTCTAGAAATAAAATGAATTCAAATATACTTATGAACAATATTGAATTCAAGTAAAAATGAAGTTTTTAGTGTATTATTTAATTAATTCACTGATATGAAATGTACTAGGAACGGATTTCATATGAAAAACAAGTGGATATGGCTACAGTCGAACGCCCGACAGTAGTATACCCTTCTCCCAATTTTTAAAATCCGTTACAAACGTGCAACCACGCTCATAATTTCAAACAGAAATTTTGCACAAATACTTCTTCTACATATAGCTTTCTCGCTCACACTCACACATCGACGCACGTTAAGAGTGACGTCGACGTCGACGTCAACTACTGAAAACAGCGCGCAGGCTGCTGCTCGTGCATTTGTACTGAAAACGTTGACTTCAATAACTTCTGTGCTATTGGTCCGATCAAAATGTAATTTGGAGAATATGTTCGTATGGTATATAGCTTTATATATACCAAAGCACAACTTTATAAGTTTAATAGTTTGCTTAATAAACACAAATTACCGATTTGCGGGGGCGGTGGGCGTGGCATCAAACATTTAACATAAACTTCATCTGCTTGCGAAATTTAGGAACCCACATACCAAATTTGGTGTCTCTAGCTTTTTTAATAGCTGAGATCCGTTGTCTCAAACAGACAGACGGACAGACGGACAGACGGACAGACGGACAGACAGACGGACATGGCTCAATCGACTCGGCTAGTGATCCTGAGTAAGAATATATATACTTTATGGGGTCTGCCACGCCTCCTTATGCCTGTTACATACATTTCACAAAGTTAGTATACCCTTTTTTGACCATTTTCAATGGTCGAAGGGTATAAAAAATGATCGGCTTGTAGGTTGCGTGTCAAAAAACCGTCTTATGTGGTGTACGATTTTACATTAAGTGCAGAAAATCGTACGCTGCAGATAATACGTAGGCACACTGCTATCGTAAGCAGATAGGCGACAGGGTACGTTTTCACACGCACCTAAATCAACAGTGACCCTTTACTGATATGCACTGAATCAATACTGACCGTTCGCTGATATGCAGGCGGACTTAGTAAATAAGGACCCTTTTTATCGCTATGCATGCAGATGCACGATTTCGCACCATCTGCATGCCATAAATCAGCAGATATCATTAGACTTAGATAGTTAACTTTTGTCTTTTATCATGTAGCATGTAACCTAAGTAAATACCTAGCTTGTAAGAAACGTGTATATAAACCCCACAACGAGGAAAATAAAATCAGTATGAAAAGTAACTCACTTGACTACTCATTCTTACTCCGCAGCCCAATTTGTTTCTGTACTTATTGCGGCGACCTCTGCCACATGGTTATGCACCCGGGGCAAGCAAATTTAATAATAACACAATAAAATACCGTTGATATTACTCCGACGTTGAGTGATATCAATTCTAATCTAAACATTTGGTGACCCCCGACTACGACCACGAGAAGTTGTCAACCAGGCGACAAAGGCTTAATAACCTCTGACTCTGGAATTATAGAAGTTGTCAACTAGGCGACAAGGACTTCAGGATCACGACGCTGGACCTACGAAGTTGTCAACCAGGCGACAAACTCTTAAAATAAAAAAATAAAAAAAAAAACATTTGTTAATTTATACAGTTAGAAAGAACACGGTGTGAGTCGAGGCACATCAGAAAAAATACCTCTTAAAGTTCTTACAACAGTTAATAAATTAAAATGGCCACATCAAGCATCAACATTTTGCTGGCACAGCAATCTCAAATCGGCGAAGAGATCCAGAAAATTATACGTAACTACAAGAAGGATCCCGCCGAAAGAAAAACACATCCAAAATACTTCAGCGATAGAATCGCATCGCTGGAGTCCCACCAACAGCTTTTCGAGTTAAATGAAGAAAAGATCCGCACGATTTTGCAAGGAGCAACGGTGGAACATGAATACTTCAGTGGAAAGTACTTTGAAATAATAAAACGCACGACGAATGAATATATAGCTATATTCCAGAAACAACTGCGTGTTCTGGAAATGGATGCTGAATCTATGACATCAACGGACGAAAGCGAGATCCAGCCCATGATTCGGGAACAGTGGGTTTTGCTTGAAAGTCTGGATCGTATAATGAAAATGATGTCAGACGAATCTCAAGCTGGATTCAAACCAATAATTGAACAATATTGGAAGGATATCAAGGATATCCATGTGCAAATGTACAAAAGGTTTGCCGATCCAGTCTCTCTCGGCTATAATTTACAACACTGCTTATCGGCCGAGATTGCTGTGATTAAAAACCAAACAGCATGCGATGTAAATGTCCCACAAATAGTGACATCTACATTACCTACAGCACCACCATTACCATTACCTAAGGTCTCCATCCCGAAGTTTGATGGAGACTACCTTAAATGGCAGCAATTTCATGACATGTTTAAGAAAATGATTCATGAAACCACTTCAATACCCATTATTCAAAAAATGTGGTATCTGAAAAATCATGTAATTGGCGATGCAGAAAGACTCATACGCCATCTTTCACTGACTGAAGGAAATTACACCACAGCTTGGAATAGGCTAGAAGAAAGATTCAATAACAAGCGAGTGCTCAGTACAGCACTAATACAGAGGTTACTAGATCAACCCACAACGACTGGTAACGATGCAAACTCTGTAAAGGCAATGCATGATAAAATTAAAGAAACGTTATCAGCGCTTAACAACATTGGGATACCGACAAACGAATGGGATCCACTTCTACTATGCATTCTTGCAAAAAAGATGGATAGACAGAATCATGTTTTGTATGAACAATCCATACAAAATACACGGCAAAACCAATCGATTAGTGAATTCCTCGCATTCTTGGAGCAAAGGTTCCTAACATTGGAAGCCATTAATACAGACAAATATAAAGTCAAACACAACACGTGTGCTTCAGTAGGAGCTGAACACAACTTTATATGTTATTTCTGTAAAAACCGAATCATAGCATTTTTAAATGTAATGATTTCTTAAAACGAACAGCAGCAGAACGTTTAAATTGGGTACAGAAACAGAAACTCTGTGCAAAATGCTTCCGTTCAGAACATCAAACTAGTTCATGTTCGAAAAGGGACTGTTTTAAGTGTAACAAGAAACATAACACATTGCTACACTTAGAATTAAAACTTGAAAGCACAACAGCTGCTACCGCAAGTGGACAACAGTCAAGCTATATTCTGTTAGCCACTGCCCGAGTTACAATTCAGGGAAACAATGGACGAAAGGCCGAATTTCGAGCTCTCCTAGACTCGGGATCTCAAATAAACGCCATATCCGAACGAGTTGTGAAGACATTGGGTCTTAAATCAACACACTCGACCATAAAAATCAATGGCATTGGAGGAAAGGTTCACACCTCCAACGCTCGCATCAATGTCATGCTGAAATCAAATTCTGGAGATTTCAGTTCTAGGTTGGAAGCAATGGTTTTGCCGAACATTGTGAATGCCCAACCAACGCGTTATATCTCCTCCGATAGTTGGAAAGTGCCACAAAATATAACATTGGCAGATCCACACTTTGGAAAACCTGGAAAAATAGACGTTCTTCTAGGAGCCGAATACTATTTCCAAATTTTGAATCAAGGACAAGTGTCATTGAAAAAAGGACTACCCATGCTTCAAGACACCAAACTTGGATGGATCATCGCGGGCGAAATTCAAAATAAGGCCTCAAAATCATCAATATGTGCGATGCTTACAGAACAGGAGAAGGTGGACGAAATTCTGGGAATTGGACAATCTCCAGACAAAGGGCCCTTGTCTTTCGCCGATGGACACGGAATGTGAGCGGCAATTTGAGCGGCACCTACAAATTGCCAAAGATAAAAGGCTCATTGTTCGGCTACCACAAATTGAGGATGCATCAGCGTTGGGGGAGTCTCATGACATAGCGTCAAGAAGATTCCTATCATTAGAAAAAAGACTACAAAAGGATTCAACGCTAAAGCAAGGGTACATTCAATTCATGAAGGAGTATGAAGATCTTGAACATATGAAACAAGTGTCAGTGGAACATATACCCAAACAACATTATTTCATACCCCATCATTGTGTACTCAAGCCAGATAGTCAAACTACAAAGTTAAGAGTAGTATTTGACGCATCAGCGGTAACATCATCTGGGAAATCATTAAACGATATTCTACATAAAGGACCTACAGTTCAGAGCACGCTATTCTTTATACTGTTAAGATTCAGAACACACAAATACGTGTTCACAGCGGATATCGAAAAAATGTATCGTCAAATATGGATGAACCCAGAAGATCAACACCTACAGATGATTATATGGAGAAGTGAACCATCGGAAGAAATAAAATACTACCGACTAAAAACTGTGACATATGGAACAAAGGCAGCTCCATATCTGGCCACAAAATGTCTGCAATATTTAGCAACAAGGGCGATGCGAGAATATCCTTTAGGAGCCGAAACATTAAAGAACGACTTCTATGTGGATCACATATCACAGGCGCAGAAACAATCCCTGAAGCCCTCCAGAAACAAAGGGAATTGAACCAGATTTTATCAAAATCTGGATTCAAGTTACGAAAATGGTGTGCAAACCACAATCAATTATTACTTGGTTCGCCTAAAGAAGACATTACACCCAACGTTCATCTGGAAGATGCAGCATATGAGGAGTGCAGCATTAAGACACTGGGAATTACATGGAACCCAAGTTCGGACAAATTATGCTGCACAACACAAACTAGCAAAAAGGAAATAATAACAAGGCGAGATGTTGTCTCGGAAATATTTAAAATATTTGATCCACTGGGATTATTTACGCCAGTGGTAATTAAAGCAAAAATCTTCATGCAGGAACTGACGAGACAAGGATATCAGTATGATGAAAAATTACCACAACCACTGCAAAAGGAGTGGAAACAATATCGAGAGGACCTCAAGGTTCTTAACGAAATTAAAATTGACCGACATGTCTATAAACAAGTTCCTGTCCAAAGGGAAATACACATTTTTGTAGACGCATCAGAAAAGGCATATGCGGCGGCAGTGTATATCCGCTCCATTCACAAGGATAAACGAATAAGCGTTCAATTGTTATGCGCTAAATCCCGACTAGCACCGCTTAACGCTATTACACTTCCTCGATTGGAATTAAAGGCTGCCGTCCTAGGTGCAGAAATAACAAGCACGGTTAAGGAACAGCTATCCTTGGAGACCATACCTACATATTATTGGTCCGATTCAGAAATAGTATTATCTTGGATCAACAATCAAAAAACAATTAAAGTCAAATTCGTAGCCACCAGGATAACAACCATTCAAGATGTGTCCACACAAAAGGAATGGAGACATATCCCAAGCACACATAACGCAGCTGATGTAGCATCAAGAGGAATAACTGCTACAAAATTCAAGGATCACAGCTTGTGGTTCTATGGTCCACTCTTTCTGCATGGACCTCCATCGACATGGCCATCGCCGTTTGTAGCAAAGGGAACTGAAGCATCCAAGGTCGTCCCTGAAGTCGTATTAGCAGCAACCAAATCAGAAAAATTGATATACACAATCAATCATGGAAACTCATACAATAAATTGTTGAGAATTGTTGCTTATATGATGCGTTTTCGAAAACGGAAAGCCAACAAAGGCAGTGCATTTGGAACTAGTAAGCGACCTTACGACCGATGCATTTCTAGCGGCTCTTCGAAGATTTATCAGTCGACGTGGGAAGTGTCAGACTCTGCATTGTGACAATGCAACAAACTTCGTGGGAGCCAGCAACAAGCTCAAAAATCTGGAAGAAGCAATTCAGTCAGACAAGGCTAAAAAGGCCATTATCGAGAGCTGCAATCAAAAGGGAGTAACGTTTAAATTTATTCCTCCCAGAGCACCTCACTTCGGCGGACTATGGGAAGCAGCCGTTAAATCAGCCAAGCAACTACTTCTTAAAAATATTGACTCCGTTAAACTTACATATGAAGAATTAGAAACAATAGTGATCGAGATTGAAGCAATATTGAATTCTCGACCACTAGTGCCGTTGTCAAATGATCCAAACTACGTGACTGCATTGACGCCTGGACATTTTATAATAGGAGAACCACTGACGGCTCAAGTGGACCATGAACCATCGCAACAACCTGTTTCATTAGGACAGAGATGGACAGCAGTATCCAAAGTCAAACATCAGTTCTGGTGACAGTAGTCAACGAACTACCTACAGCAACTCCAAGAACGGCATAAATGGAAAAAAATCATATGCTAATGTTAAAGAAGGCATGCTAGTGCTAATAAGAGAAGACAACACACCAGTTCTGCATTGGCCAATGGGACGTATCATCAATGCAATCCCTGGAAAGGATGGCTTCGTTCGAGTTGTGGAGTTAAAAACAGCAAGAGGCATCTTCAAAAGGGACATCCAACATATTGCCCCATTATTTCCGGAAGAAGAACCGGATCACAAGCATCCGATAGAAGAAGAAGAACAACGCGAAGAGGAAACGAAACCCAAACGACGGCAATTAAATATGCCCTCACTGACAACGACTTTGTTAGTCATGATGTTGCTATTGCCACTCGCAATGGCTCAATCAATTAACATAACCCAGTTTGGACGAAAGCCAGGGATCTTCTTTGAAAGGATTGGGACAACGCAACTCACTACAACCGATTGGAATATTGTTGCATATTACGACCTACAACCTTATTGGCAAGATATGATGACATTTTCATTGGGAACAAAGAAGATTGGAGAAATATGTCTGGAATTCAGTCAAATTCAGGCATGCAAAGGCATGTACCAACACTTCAAGCACATCGAAGAAGATCTACAAACAGAAAATTATTTATTAACAAAACCACGATCATGTCGAGCACCGTTGGATATTGTTGGAAATATTGCCAGTAGCCTGTTTGGAGTATTAGATTCGAATTATGCGCTTGAAATGTCGAACACTGAAGTGTCCAACTCAAAAAGACTCACAATCATAGAAGGATTCATGACAGCTGCAAAGAAAGAAAAGAACCACTTCCAGTCTTTTCAATGGTACATCACACTTACCACGCAGCTAACACTCTTAGCAACAAACCTACAACGAATGCAAAGTGAGATTATTAATGTGTTAACAGACATTCGTCATAATACGATAAGTCCAGCACTGATCTCACCAAAACAATTAAAGGAACAAATGAATCAAATACGAGAGCACCTGAAGAGTGAACAAATGCTACCTGTCACGCCGGACAACTTGCTAATGCTCTACAAAATGATGAGGGCTGAAGGAACTATAGTAAATAATCATGTAATTATCAAAATTACCTTACCACTAGTATCCACACAAATGCTTGAAATATTTAAGCTCAGTCCTATTCCGTCAACATCCGAGAATGGAATAATCAACTATGACATCAAGATTCCGTTCATTGCAATCAACGATCATCGAGATGAATTTGTAGAATTGACAGAAATGGATTTTCAAAATTGCTACCCAAGAGACACTGACGATTTTATATGCAAAAATAAACAAACAAAATTCACAACTGAAACTAGTTGCGAAATGAAATTGTTTCACAACAGAACAGATGCATCATGTCATTTGACACAGTCAAATAAAACATTTACACTACTAAACATGCATGCAAGAAATCACTGGATATTTGTTACAAATTCTCAAGTGCAACTATCAGCAGTGTGTCCGGATGGAGCATCAGACATAATTTTACAAAACTCTGGAATACTAAGTGTAACTGCTGGATGTACACTACGAAACTCATTGATGACTCTCACCAGTCAAGATACCATCAAGACAATCATACCTACGTCGTTCGCTCGTTTTGGAGATATGATCAGCAAAATTAAAGCAACAACAGCACAACCTGACACCACACTAACAAAGGAAGAGTTGATGCAACATTACATCGACTTACAACAACTACGAAAGAAACTCCTCCCAAGCAACACATTTCAATTACCTCAAGAAATTGAACCGATTAAACATCATCACATCGCATTATACGGTGGACTTCTGTTCATGATATATATCATATTCTATATTAAAAACAAGTACTACAAAGGAAGGACATCTGCCAAATCAAATCCACCAACTGAAGAGAACCTACATCAATTGAGAATCAATATCGAAGATTCTTGAACATATGTTCAACGGCCGGGAGGATGTACGATTTTACATTAACTGCAGAAAATCGTACGCTGCAGATAATACGTAGGCACACTGCTATCGTAAGCAGATAGGCGACAGGGTACGTTTTCACACGCACCTAAATCAACAGTGACCCTTTACTGATATGCACTGAATCAATACTGACCGTTCGCTGATATGCAGGCGGACTTAGTAAATAAGGACCCTTTTTATCGCTATGCATGCAGATGCACGATTTCGCACCATCTGCATGCCATAAATCAGCAGATATCATTAGACTTAGATAGTTAACATTTGTCTTATATCATGTAGCATGTAACCTAAGTATTTACTTAGGTAAGTATTATTATAATTATTATATTATATAAGTATTATTATAAGTATTACTTAGCTTGTAAGAAACGTGTATATAAACCCCACAACGAGGAAAATAGAATCAGTATGAAAAGTAACTCTCACTTGACTACTCATTCTTACTCCGCAGCCCAATTTGTTTCTGTACTTATTGCGGCGACCTCTGCCACATGGTTATGCACCTGGGGCAAGCAAATTTAATAATAACACAATAAAATACCGTTGATATTACTCCGACGTTGAGTGATATCAATTCTAATCTAAACATTTGGTGACCCCCGACTACGACCACGAGAAGTTGTCAACCAGGCGACAAAGGCTTAATAACCTCTGACTCTGGAATTATAGAAGTTGTCAACTAGGCGACAAGGACTTCGGGATCACGACGCTGGACCTACGAAGTTGTCAACCAGGCGACAAACTCTTAAAATAAAAAAATAAAAAAAAAAAAACATTTGTTAATTTATACAGTTAGAAAGAACACGGTGTGAGTCGAGGCACATCAGAAAAAATACCTCTTAAAGTTCTTACAACAGTTAATAAATTAAAATGGCCACATCAAGCATCAACATTTTGCTGGCACAGCAATCTCAAATCGGCGAAGAGATCCAGAAAATTATACGTAACTACAAGAAGGATCCCGCCGAAAGAAAATCACATCCAAAATACTTCAGCGATAGAATCGCATCGCTGGAGTCCCACCAACAGCTTTTCGAGTTAAATGAAGAAAAGATCCGCACGATTTTGCAAGGAGCAACGGTGGAACATGAGTACTTCAGTGGAAAGTACTTTGAAATAATAAAATGCACGACGAATGAATATATAGCTATATTCCAGAAACAACTGCGTGTTCTGGAAATGGATGCTGAATCTATGACATCAACGGACGAAAGCGAGATCCAGCCCATGATTCGGGAACAGTGGGTTTTGCTTGAAAGTCTGGATCGTATAATGAAAATGATGTCAGACGAATCTCAAGCTGGATTCAAACCAATAATTGAACAATATTGGAAGGATATCAAGGATATCCATGTGCAAATGTACAAAAGGTTTGCCGATCCAGTCTCTCTCGGCTATAATTTACAACACTTCTTATCGGCCGAGATTGCTGTGATTAAAAACCAAACAGCATGCGATGTAAATGTCCCACAAATAGTGACATCTACATTACCTACAGCACCACCATTACCATTACCTAAGGTCTCCATCCCGAAGTTTGATGGAGACTACCTTAAATGGCAGCAATTTCATGACATGTTTAAGAAAATGATTCATGAAACCACTTCAATACCCATTATTCAAAAAATGTGGTATCTGAAAAATCATGTAATTGGCGATGCAGAAAGACTCATACGCCATCTTTCACTGACTGAAGGAAATTACACCACAGCTTGGAATAGGCTAGAAGAAAGATTCAATAACAAGCGAGTGCTCAGTACAGCACTAATACAGAGGTTACTAGATCAACCCACAACGACTGGTAACGATGCAAACTCTGTAAAGGCAATGCATGATAAAATTAAAGAAACGTTATCAGCGCTTAACAACATTGGGATACCGACAAACGAATGGGATCCACTTCTACTATGCATTCTTACAAAAAAGATGGATAGACAGAATCATGTTTTGTATGAACAATCCATACAAAATACACGGCAAAACCAATCGATTAGTGAATTCCTCGCATTCTTGGAGCAAAGGTTCCTAACATTGGAAGCCATTAATACAGACAAATATAAAGTCAAACACAACACGTGTGCTTCAGTAGGAGCTGAACACAACTTTATATGTTATTTCTGTAAAAAACCGAATCATAGCATTTTTAAATGTAATGATTTCTTAAAACGAACAGCAGCAGAACGTTTAAATTGGGTACAGAAACAGAAACTCTGTGCAAAATGCTTCCGTTCAGAACATCAAACTAGTTCATGTTCGAAAAGGGACTGTTTTAAGTGTAACAAGAAACATAACACATTGCTACACTTAGAATTAAAACCTGAAAGCACAACAGCTGCTACCGCAAGTGGACAACAGTCAAGCTATATTCTGTTAGCCACTGCCCGAGTTACAATTCAGGGAAACAATGGACGAAAGGCCGAATTTCGAGCTCTCCTAGACTCGGGATCTCAAATAAACGCCATATCCGAACGAGTTGTGAAGACATTGGGTCTTAAATCAACACACTCGACCATAAAAATCAATGGCATTGGAGGAAAGGTTCACACCTCCAACGCTCGCATCAATGTCATGCTGAAATCAAATTCTGGAGATTTCAGTTCTAGGTTGGAAGCAATGGTTTTGCCGAACATTGTGAATGCCCAACCAACGCGTTATATCTCCTCCGATAGTTGGAAAGTGCCACAAAATATAACATTGGCAGATCCACACTTTGGAAAACCTGGAAAAATAGACGTTCTTCTAGGAGCCGAATACTATTTCCAAATTTTGAATCAAGGACAAGTGTCATTGAAAAAAGGACTACCCATGCTTCAAGACACCAAACTTGGATGGATCATCGCGGGCAAAATTCAAAATAAGGCCTCAAAATCATCAATATGTGCGATGCTTACAGAACAGGAGAAGGTGGACGAAATTCTGGGAATTGGACAATCTCCAGACAAAGGGCCCTTGTCTTTCGCCGATGGACACGGAATGTGAGCGGCAATTTGAGCGGCACCTACAAATTGCCAAAGATAAAAGGCTCATTGTTCGGCTACCACAAATTGAGGATGCATCAGCGTTGGGGGAGTCTCATGACAAAGCGTCAAGAAGATTCCTATCATTAGAAAAAAGACTACAAAAGGATTCAACGCTAAAGCAAGGGTACATTCAATTCATGAAGGAGTATGAAGATCATGAACATATGAAACAAGTGTCAGTGGAACATATACCCAAACAACATTATTTCATACCCCATCATTGTGTACTCAAGCCAGATAGTCAAACTACAAAGTTAAGAGTAGTATTTGACGCATCAGCGGTAACATCATCTGGGAAATCATTAAACGATATTCTACATAAAGGACCTACAGTTCAGAGCACGCTATTCTTTATACTGTTAAGATTCAGAACACACAAATACGTGTTCACAGCGGATATCGAAAAAATGTATCGTCAAATATGGATGAACCCAGAAGATCAACACCTACAGATGATTATATGGAGAAGTGAACCATCGGAAGAAATAAAATACTACCGACTAAAAACTGTGACATATGGAACAAAGGCAGCTCCATATCTGGCCACAAAATGTCTGCAATATTTAGCAACAAGGGCGATGCGAGAATATCCTTTAGGAGCCGAAACATTAAAGAACGACTTCTATGTGGATCACATATCACAGGCGCAGAAACAATCCCTGAAGCCCTCCAGAAACAAAGGGAATTGAACCAGATTTTATCAAAATCTGGATTCAAGTTACGAAAATGGTGTGCAAACCACAATCAATTATTACTTGGTTCGCCTAAAGAAGACATTACACCCAACGTTCATCTGGAAGATGCAGCATATGAGGAGTGCAGCATTAAGACACTGGGAATTACATGGAACCCAAGTTCGGACAAATTATGCTGCACAACACAAACTAGCAAAAAGGAAATAATAACAAGGCGAGATGTTGTCTCGGAAATATTTAAAATATTTGATCCACTGGGATTATTTACGCCAGTGGTAATTAAAGCAAAAATCTTCATGCAGGAACTGACGAGACAAGGATATCAGTATGATGAAGAATTACCACAACCACTGCAAAAGGAGTGGAAACAATATCGAGAGGACCTCAAGGTTCTTAACGAAATTAAAATTGACCGACATGTCTATAAACAAGTTCCTGTCCAAAGGGAAATACACACATTTGTAGACGCATCAGAAAAGGCATATGCGACGGCAGTGTATATTCGCTCCATTCACAAGGATAAACGAATAAGCGTTCAATTGTTATGCGCTAAATCTCGACTAGCACCGCCCAACGCTATTACACTTCCTCGATTGGAATTAAAGGCTGCCGTCCTAGGTGCAGAAATAACAAGCACGGTTAAGGAACAGCTATCCTTGGAGACCATACCTACATATTATTGGTCCGATTCAGAAATAGTATTATCCTGGATCAACAATCAAAAAACAATTAAAGACAAATTTGTAGCCACCAGGATAACAACCATTGAAGATATGTCCACACAAAAGGAATGGTGACATATCCCAAGCACACACAATGCAGCTGATGTAGCATCACTATTTCTGCATGGACCTCCATCGACATGGCCATCGCCGTTTGTAGCAAAGGGAACTGAAGCATCCAAGGTCGTCCCTGAAGTCGTATTAGCTGCAACCAAATCAGAAAAATTGATATACACAATCAATCATGGAAACTCATACAATAAATTGTTGAGAATTGCTGCTTATATGATGCGTTTTCGAAAACGGAAAGCCAACAAAGGCAGTGCATTTGGAACTAGTAAGCGACCTTACGACCGATGCATTTCTAGCGGCTCTTCGAAGATTTATCAGTCGACGTGGGAAGTGTCAGACTCTGCATTGTGACAATGCAACAAACTTCGTGGGAGCCAGCAACAAGCTCAAAAATCTGGAAGAAGCAATTCAGTCAGACAAGGCTAAAAAGGCCATTATCGAGAGCTGCAATCAAAAGGGAGTAACGTTTAAATTTATTCCTCCCAGAGCACCTCACTTCGGCGGACTATGGGAAGCAGCCGTTAAATCAGCCAAGCAACTACTTCTTAAAAATATTGACTCCGTTAAACTTACATATGAAGAATTAGAAACAGTAGTGATCGAGATTGAAGCAATATTGAATTCTCGACCACTAGTGCCGTTGTCAAATGATCCAAACGACGTGACTGCATTGACGCCTGGACATTTTATAATAGGAGAACCACTGACGGCTCAAGTGGACCATGAACCATCGCAACAACTTGTTTCATTAGGACAGAGATGGACAGCAGTATCCAAAGTCAAACATCAGTTCTGGTCACAGTGGTCAACGAACTACCTACAGCAACTCCAAGAACGGCATAAATGGAAAAAATCATATGCTAATGTTAAAGAAGGCATGCTAGTGCTAATAAGAGAAGACAACACACCAGTTCTGCATTGGCCAATGGGACGTATCATCAATGCAATCCCTGGAGAGGATGGCTTCGTTCGAGTTGTGGAGTTAAAAACAGCAAGAGGCATCTTCAAAAGGGACATCCAACATATTGCCCCATTATTTCCGGAAGAAGAACCGGATCACAAGCATCCGATAGAAGAAGAAGAACAACGCGAAGAGGAAACGAAACCCAAACGACGGCAATTAAATATGCCCTCACTGACAACGACTTTGTTAGTCATGATGTTGCTATTGCCACTCGCAATGGCTCAATCAATTAACATAACCCAGTTTGGACGAAAGCCAGGGATCTTCTTTGAAAGGATTGGGACAACGCAACTCACTACAACCGATTGGAATATTGTTGCATATTACGACCTACAACCTTATTGGCAAGATATGATGACATTTTCATTGGGAACAAAGAAGATTGGAGAAATATGTCTGGAATTCAGTCAAATTCAGGCATGCAAAGGCATGTACCAACACTTCAAGCACATCGAAGAAGATCTACAAACAGAAAATTATTTATTAACAAAACCACGATCATGTCGAGCACCGTTGGATATTGTTGGAAATATTGCCAGTAGCCTGTTTGGAGTATTAGATTCGAATTATGCGCTTGAAATGTCGAACACTGAAGTGTCCAACTCAAAAAGACTCACAATCATAGAAGGATTCATGACAGCTGCAAAGAAAGAAAAGAACCACTTCCAGTCTTTTCAATGGTACATCACACTTACCACGCAGCTAACACTCTTAGCAACAAACCTACAACGAATGCAAAGTGAGATTATTAATGTGTTAACAGACATTCGTCATAATACGATAAGTCCAGCACTGATCTCACCAAAACAATTAAAGGAACAAATGAATCAAATACGAGAGCACCTGAAGAGTGAACAAATGCTACCTGTCACGCCGGACAACTTGCTAATGCTCTACAAAATGATGAGGGCTGAAGGAACTATAGTAAATAATCATGTAATTATCAAAATTACCTTACCACTAGTATCCACACAAATGCTTGAAATATTTAAGCTCAGTCCTATTCCGTCAACATCCGAGAATGGAATAATCAACTATGACATCAAGATTCCGTTCATTGCAATCAACGATCATCGAGATGAATTTGTAGAATTGACAGAAATGGATTTTCAAAATTGCTACCCAAGAGACACTGACGATTTTATATGCAAAAATAAACAAACAAAATTCACAACTGAAACTAGTTGCGAAATGAAATTGTTTCACAACAGAACAGATGCATCATGTCATTTGACACAGTCAAATAAAACATTTACACTACTAAACATGCATGCAAGAAATCACTGGATATTTGTTACAAATTCTCAAGTGCAACTATCAGCAGTGTGTCCGGATGGAGCATCAGACATAATTTTACAAAACTCTGGAATACTAAGTGTAACTGCTGGATGTACACTACGAAACTCATTGATGACTCTCACCAGTCAAGATACCATCAAGACAATCATACCTACGTCGTTCGCTCGTTTTGGAGATATGATCAGCAAAATTAAAAACAACAACAGCACAACCTGACACCACACTAACAAAGGAAGAGTTGATGCAACATTACATCGACTTACAACAACTACGAAAGAAACTCCTCCCAAGCAACACATTTCAATTACCTCAAGAAATTGAACCGATTAAACATCATCACATCGCATTATACGGTGGACTTCTGTTCATGATATATATCATATTCTATATTAAAAACAAGTACTACAAAGGAAGGACATCCGCCAAATCAAATCCACCAACCGAAGAGAACCTACATCAATTGAGAATCAATATCGAAGATTCTTGAACATATGTTCAACGGCCGGGAGGATGTACGATTTTACATTAACTGCAGAAAATCGTACGCTGCAGATAATACGTAGGCACACTGCTATCGTAAGCAGATAGGCGACAGGGTACGTTTTCACACGCACCTAAATCAACAGTGACCCTTTACTGATATGCACTGAATCAATACTGACCGTTCGCTGATATGCAGGCGGACTTAGTAAATAAGGACCCTTTTTATCGCTATGCATGCAGATGCACGATTTCGCACCATCTGCATGCCATAAATCAGCAGATATCATTAGACTTAGATAGTTAACATTTGTCTTATATCATGTAGCATGTAACCTAAGTAAATACCTAGCTTGTAAGAAACGTGTATATAAACCCCACAACGAGGAAAATAAAATCAGTATGAAAAGTAACTCTCACTTGACTACTCATTCTTACTCCGCAGCCCAATTTGTTTCTGTACTTATTGCGGCGACCTCTGCCACATGGTTATGCACCTGGGGCAAGCAAATTTAATAATAACACAATAAAATACCGTTGATATTACTCCGACGTTGAGTGATATCAATTCTAATCTAAACATTTGGTGACCCCCGACTACGACCACGAGAAGTTGTCAACCAGGCGACAAAGGCTTAATAACCTCTGACTCTGGAATTATAGAAGTTGTCAACTAGGCGACAAGGACTTCGGGATCACGACGCTGGACCTACGAAGTTGTCAACCAGGCGACAAACTCTTAAAATAAAAAAAAAAAAAAAACATTTGTTAATTTATACAGTTAGAAAGAACACGGTGTGAGTCGAGGCACATCAGAAAAAATACCTCTTAAAGTTCTTACAACAGTTAATAAATTAAAATGGCCACATCAAGCATCAACATTTTGCTGGCACAGCAATCTCAAATCGGCGAAGAGATCCAGAAAATTATACGTAACTACAAGAAGGATCCCGCCGAAAGAAAAACACATCCAAAATACTTCAGCGATAGAATCGCATCGCTGGAGTCCCACCAACAGCTTTTCGAGTTAAATGAAGAAAAGATCCGCACGATTTTGCAAGGAGCAACGGTGGAACATGAGTACTTCAGTGGAAAGTACTTTGAAATAATAAAACGCACGACGAATGAATATATAGCTATATTCCAGAAACAACTGCGTGTTCTGGAAATGGATGCTGAATCTATGACATCAACGGACGAAAGCGAGATCCAGCCCATGATTCGGGAACAGTGGGTTTTGCTTGAAAGTCTGGATCGTATAATGAAAATGATGTCAGACGAATCTCAAGCTGGATTCAAACCAATAATTGAACAATATTGGAAGGATATCAAGGATATCCATGTGCAAATGTACAAAAGGTTTGCCGATCCAGTCTCTCTCGGCTATAATTTACAACACTTCTTATCGGCCGAGATTGCTGTGATTAAAAACCAAACAGCATGCGATGTAAATGTCCCACAAATAGTGACATCTACATTACCTACAGCACCACCATTACCATTACCTAAGGTCTCCATCCCAAAGTTTGATGGAGACTACCTTAAATGGCAGCAATTTCATGACATGTTTAAGAAAATGATTCATGAAACCACTTCAATACCCATTATTCAAAAAATGTGGTATCTGAAAAATCATGTAATTGGCGATGCAGAAAGACTCATACGCCATCTTTCACTGACTGAAGGAAATTACACCACAGCTTGGAATAGGCTAGAAGAAAGATTCAATAACAAGCGAGTGCTCAGTACAGCACTAATACAGAGGTTACTAGATCAACCCACAACGACTGGTAACGATGCAAACTCTGTAAAGGCAATGCATGATAAAATTAAAGAAACGTTATCAGCGCTTAACAACATTGGGATACCGACAAACGAATGGGATCCACTTCTACTATGCATTCTTACAAAAAAAGATGGATAGACAGAATCATGTTTTGTATGAACAATCCATACAAAATACACGGCAAAACCAATCGATTAGTGAATTCCTCGCATTCTTGGAGCAAAGGTTCCTAACATTGGAAGCCATTAATACAGACAAATATAAAGTCAAACACAACACGTGTGCTTCAGTAGGAGCTGAACACAACTTTATATGTTATTTCTGTAAAAAACCGAATCATAGCATTTTTAAATGTAATGATTTCTTAAAACGAACAGCAGCAGAACGTTTAAATTGGGTACAGAAACAGAAACTCTGTGCAAAATGCTTCCGTTCAGAACATCAAACTAGTTCATGTTCGAAAAGGGACTGTTTTAAGTGTAACAAGAAACATAACACATTGCTACACTTAGAATTAAAACCTGAAAGCACAACAGCTGCTACCGCAAGTGGACAACAGTCAAGCTATATTCTGTTAGCCACTGCCCGAGTTACAATTCAGGGAAACAATGGACGAAAGGCCGAATTTCGAGCTCTCCTAGACTCGGGATCTCAAATAAACGCCATATCCGAATGAGTTGTGAAGACATTGGGTCTTAAATCAACACACTCGACCATAAAAATCAATGGCATTGGAGGAAAGGTTCACACCTCCAACGCTCGCATCAATGTCATGCTGAAATCAAATTCTGGAGATTTCAGTTCTAGGTTGGAAGCAATGGTTTTGCCGAACATTGTGAATGCCCAACCAACGCGTTATATCTCCTCCGATAGTTGGAAAGTGCCACAAAATATAACATTGGCAGATCCACACTTTGGAAAACCTGGAAAAATAGACGTTCTTCTAGGAGCCGAATACTATTTCCAAATTTTGAATCAAGGACAAGTGTCATTGAAAAAAGGACTACCCATGCTTCAAGACACCAAACTTGGATGGATCATCGCGGGCAAAATTCAAAATAAGGCCTCAAAATCATCAATATGTGCGATGCTTACAGAACAGGAGAAGGTGGACGAAATTCTGGGAATTGGACAATCTCCAGACAAAGGGCCCTTGTCTTTCGCCGATGGACACGGAATGTGAGCGGCAATTTGAGCGGCACCTACAAATTGCCAAAGATAAAAGGCTCATTGTTCGGCTACCACAAATTGAGGATGCATCAGCGTTGGGGGAGTCTCATGACATAGCGTCAAGAAGATTCCTATCATTAGAAAAAAGACTACAAAAGGATTCAACGCTAAAGCAAGGGTACATTCAATTCATGAAGGAGTATGAAGATCTTGAACATATGAAACAAGTGTCAGTGGAACATATACCCAAACAACATTATTTCATACCCCATCATTGTGTACTCAAGCCAGATAGTCAAACTACAAAGTTAAGAGTAGTATTTGACGCATCAGCGGTAACATCATCTGGGAAATCATTAAACGATATTCTACATAAAGGACCTACAGTTCAGAGCACGCTATTCTTTATACTGTTAAGATTCAGAACACACAAATACGTGTTCACAGCGGATATCGAAAAAATGTATCGTCAAATATGGATGAACCCAGAAGATCAACACCTACAGATGATTATATGGAGAAGTGAACCATCGGAAGAAATAAAATACTACCGACTAAAAACTGTGACATATGGAACAAAGGCAGCTCCATATCTGGCCACAAAATGTCTGCAATATTTAGCAACAAGGGCGATGCGAGAATATCCTTTAGGAGCCGAAACATTAAAGAACGACTTCTATGTGGATCACATATCACAGGCGCAGAAACAATCCCTGAAGCCCTCCAGAAACAAAGGGAATTGAACCAGATTTTATCAAAATCTGGATTCAAGTTACGAAAATGGTGTGCAAACCACAATCAATTATTACTTGGTTCGCCTAAAGAAGACATTACACCCAACGTTCATCTGGAAGATGCAGCATATGAGGAGTGCAGCATTAAGACACTGGGAATTACATGGAACCCAAGTTCGGACAAATTATGCTGCACAACACAAACTAGCAAAAAGGAAATAATAACAAGGCGAGATGTTGTCTCGGAAATATTTAAAATATTTGATCCACTGGGATTATTTACGGCAGTGGTAATTAAAGCAAAAATCTTCATGCAGGAACTGACGAGACAAGGATATCAGTATGATGAAAAATTACCACAACCACTGCAAAAGGAGTGGAAACAATATCGAGAGGACCTCAAGGTTCTTAACGAAATTAAAATTGACCGACATGTCTATAAACAAGTTCCTGTCCAAAGGGAAATACACACATTTGTAGACGCATCAGAAAAGGCATATGCGGCGGCAGTGTATATCCGCTCCATTCACAAGGATAAACGAATAAGCGTTCAATTGTTATGCGCTAAATCCCGACTAGCACCGCTTAACGCTATTACACTTCCTCGATTGGAATTAAAGGCTGCCGTCCTAGGTGCAGAAATAACAAGCACGGTTAAGGAACAGCTATCCTTGGAGACCATACCTACATATTATTGGTCCGATTCAGAAATAGTATTATCTTGGATCAACAATCAAAAAACAATTAAAGTCAAATTCGTAGCCACCAGGATAACAACCATTCAAGATAAATTAATATTCATCCTCAGTATATAATTGACGCCACTCTAATTATATATTTAACACAACAACAGGTCGACAAGCTTCATATTAATATTATATTGGAATATATATGTCTTTTTTGTTTTTCAATTAAATTTAATTGTCGCCTTTGTTTACTACAAGTTTTCCCCTCTAAACAACCTTAATAAAAGTTATTTAAACTCTATTGTAATATTTTAATGAAAAGAACTGTGTTGTTTCGGTTTTTTGGGGGTTTTATTTATGAAGCGGAGAAGGTTCCGCTTCATTTGAATATTCATTCCATTCTGATCTTAAGATCTACATATAAAGGGTTTCTTAGCCTAAAGCTTAGGAGCAGCGCTGTCAGCGTAGGCTGCAGCGCAGTGACGCTTATATGTATCTTATGTATATATATGTATTGTCGCCAAACGACGACTCTGGAGGAGGAGGAGCGCTATAGGCACCCATGGTAAGCGGTCAGCGCATAGCCAGCGTGAGAATGCTGACTATGCATTTATGTATGTATGTTTATACGTTAGCCCCTTCAAGTGGATGCTCATATTACGCATACACTTGGGCCAGACTGTTTATGTACTATTGCAACAAAGTGCTACAATACGATCGTATGTTATGATTACGTACGAGTACAGTTATTTATATATAGGTGCATACCACATCTCCCTCCTTTTGAAAAATAACGAAACTTAGTGTAGTTATTTTATTTACTTATATATATATATATATTATTTTTATTATATATATTTTTTTTGTAATCTTATATATTTATGATTTTTTTTTTTTAAAATTAAAGAAAATATTGAAAATTTAAAAATATTGATATTAACAATTGTTAAAATAAAAATAAATGTGTTTGTAATTAAAAAAATTTTTTTTTTTTTGATTAATATTCAAAATTAAATTTTATGATTTGTAAAGAATAAAAATAAAGAAAAATGTATTTTTAATATAATTGTTTTGTTTCTTATGGGTGGCCAACCCTACAAAATATATTAAGAATTGAAAATTTTTAACCTATCTTTATGGACTATCTGTTTTTTATTTTTGTTTCCTACTATTGTAATATTATTATTATCTCCTATCTCTGAAACTAAATATGGTCCTAAATAGTTATTATCTAGCTTATGACCTGTTTCGTTTTTTAATAAAACCTTATCTCCTATCTTTAATTCAAAATTACTAACATTTCTATCATATTTAACTTTTCTATCGGCTTTTGCCTTTTCTAACATATTCCTAGCTCTTTTATAAGCTACTTCTAGTCTTAATTTTACCTCTTTTGAATAGTCATCCATGTTATAAATGGGATCTATTCTGTCTATCTTGTTGAAATCTGCGAACTGTCTTGATAATCTGCCAAATACTAGTTCATATGGACAATATTCGTGAACTACTGATGGTGTTGTATTGAAACAATAAGTAAAATATTGTATCCAAACATCCCAATCGGTTTTGTCAACAGAAATGTAAGAGCGAACATACTCGTTAAATGTTCTGTGACTTCGTTCTATTGTTCTCAAAGTCTGGTGATGGTGTGCGGTTGAAGTAATGTTCTTTATCTTCATATATTTGCACAAGTCGTCTATTATTTGATTTTTATACTCTGTTCCCATGTCCGTAATGATTGTTTTCATTGGACCGTACTTGAGTATAAAATTTTCAAATATAGCCTTAGCAACTGATTTTGCACTTTTGTTTGGTATGGGTACCGTAACCAAATACTTAGTTAAATCACATATTATAGTGACAGCATACTCATTTCCATCTTCTGATCTTGGAAGTGAACCAATGGTATCTATCAAGACTATATCAAATGCTGTTGCTGGCGTTTCAGTTATGGTCATTGGCATTTTCGTATGTTTCAACGTTTTAGCCTGTTGACATTTTAAACATGTCTTAACATATTTACTTATTGCCTTGGTCATCTGTGGCCAGTAATAAAAGTTTTTAATTTTCTTCAGGGTTCTAGAAATTCCTGAGTGGCCTCCTTCTGACGGATCGTCATGATATTTAGACAGAATTGCTTTAATTTGAACCTCATCATCTTTATCTATCTTAGTCACCTTATTTAATAGCGCTATTTTTACATTTTTTAGTATTCTGTTGCCCTTTTCTTTAAAATTCGTAATAGTGACAAACTCAAAGATTTGTTCACTTGGTGACAATTGCGTTTGAATGATCTTATTTATTCTTGCTTCTTCATTAAGCCTTTGAAAAAACTGATCTAAATCGATTTTTTCATTAGAATAAAAGTTAGTCATATCGAAACGTGTTATAATATTTTTGCCTCTTTTTAACAAACACTTATGTTTGCCTATTTTGAGAACAACATATTTTTTGGCATCAATGTTATTGATTACCTGATAGATATTGGGCATTTCTATATTTTCTTTTCTTTCTAATTTGGGTTCTTGCAATATTTCTCCTGCGCAGGAATTTTTCTGTCTTGCTGAAACTCTCGTTTCGACCTTCAGTACTTGTCTATTCATTTCTTTTAGTTCTCCGATGGTTATTCGGGAAAGAGCATCTGCTATATAGTTATTTTTCCCCTTGAGATATTCTACTGTAAAATCATATTCTTCAAGATCCAGACGCATTCTGGTTAACTTGGAACTCGGATTTTTCATTGAAAAAGGTATGATAGTGGCCTATGGTCACTCTGTACTAAGAAATGCCTACCATATATATATGGTCTAAAATGATTAATTGCCCAATGAATAGCTGCTAGTTCTTGTTCTGTAGTGGACTTATTACTTTCACCTTGTGTAAAGGTTCTTGAAGCGTATGCCACTGGTAGCTGTTGACCGTTATGGTCCTGAGATAGTACCGCTCCACATGCCTGTTTACTGGCGTCTGTGGTTATGCAAAATTGTTTGCTGAAGTCTGGGTACTGAAGAAGTGTTGGTTTCATTAATTCCCTTTTCAGATATTCGAATGCTTCGTTGCATTCGCTTGTCCATTCAAATGGAACATTCTTCTTACAAAGCCTCGTTAAGTGGCGTGATTTCTCAGAGAAATTCTTAATAAATCTTCTGTAATAATTACAAAATGCGACGAATCGTCTAGCTTCGTCTGCATTCGCTGGTTGTGGGTAGTTTTTAATTACCTCATATTTAGAGTCATCTGGTAATATACCTTTATCAGTACATTTATGACCTAAATACGTAACCTCATTCATAAAGAAAGTACATTTTTCTGGATGTAGTTTTAAATTATGTTGTCTACATAATTTGAAAACATCGGTTAAATTCTTAAGCATATGCTTTTCAGAACAACCGACTACGACTAAATCATCCATATACAGAAAAGCTTGCGAAGGCTGTAGGCCTGTGAATGCAAGTGTCATCATTCTTTGAAATGAATTGGGGGCTATCTTTAACCCAAATGGTAATCGCGTGTAGCGATATGAACCTGTCGAAGTTGAGAATGATGTTATATTTCTTGACCTTTCGTCTAGTTCGATTTGGTGAAATCCTGACATAAGGTCTAGGCACGAGAAATATTTTGCTCGTCCTAACTGATCAAGAATATCTTCTATTCTTGGAAGTGGGAATTTATCTGCTAGCAGTTTCTTATTGATCTGACGATAGTCAACTACTAATCGCCATCTCTTTTCCGCCGAATTAGGCAGTGATTTCTTGGGTACCAAGAGAAGTGGGCTATTATATTCTGATATAGACGGCTCAACAATGCCGTCTCTTATTAATTTGTCAACTTGCCTTTGAATTTCTGGCTTTTGACTTTCTGGCATTCTATAATTCTTAATATATACCGGGGTCTTATCGTTCAATCTCAATTTTTGCCTATAAAAATTATTAGCTGATATGGTTTCTGTTTCGAGACCAAAAATATCGCTATATTCGGTGCATAATTCTGTTAGCTCGTTTTTGAATAACGATGGAAATTTAAGAAGTTTCAGTACTTCTGAAGTTCTTTGCGGACTATTATCTACATTGGCATTGTAAATATCATAATCGTTCAATGATTCGCTTCTTATGTTTGCGCTGTTCACAAAAGCGTCTTTATTAGTTGTATTTATAATTCGAATCATCACGTTCTGAGTATTTACAAGTGCGCTTGCTACTATTATTCCAGGATGCAATTCCTGGTTAGGGATTAGGACGTTTGTGTCAGTAGACAAAATATTAATTTTTCGGATGACTTCGGATCTTGCTGGCAAAACTATTTCATTATCTAATGAATGTATTATAGGAACGTTTATGTTCCTGAAATTATTGGGCCTAAGAGTGAACCAATCTTCTTGGTCATGGAATTCTAAAATACAATTGTATTTTTTAATGAAGTCCAAACCAATTATACCATCCCCTGGTATAGGAAAATTGTCAGGTACGATATGGAATTTATGTGGTATTGCTGCATTTGCAATACTCATTTCCAAATCTATAGTACCTAGAGACTGAATTGTCCCTTGCCCTATTCCTGATAAATTTGTTGTGTTTCTTGAGTTTAAATTATTTAGATTATTATTACTGCATTTAAGCAGTGAAATTTCTGCACCTGTATCTATTAATAGAGTTACCATTGAATTGGTACTCATATTTTTTAACTTTATATACAGCAGTGTATGTATTTTTCAATCACGCTATTCATCGTGTTGAAATTTCCTGCTTCCAGAATGGTCTTGAGCTTTTCGTGCTCACAATTCTTTGTCATTGCAGATATCGCTTCTTTTGTAGCGAATTTATCTGCATTGTTAGAATCTAGACCGTCATCTATATAGGCTGCCTCAAGCGACCTACGTAGGCTTTCAATTTCCGTGGTATACTGCGCTGCAGTTTTACCACGTTGTTGTGTATTTAGCAATTTTGACATCAGGCGATTCGCCTTTAACTGATGCCTTTAATACACTCATTATTCCTATAATGGTCCTTTCATTTTCAACTTTGTATGACAAAGGGCCAATTATCTTCGTCTTGATGACTTCGACGGCTAACATCTCCTGATCTCCTTTTGTGAGATCTGTTAAACGGAGGGCCGTCAAAAATCTATTTAAGTTGACTTTCTTGCCATCGAACTCGGGTATCGTGGACGAAATTTGTCGCACGTATTCCCTTGAAGCTGCGGCTGATTCTGTCATATTGTCTAAGTCTGGGTTTATAGGTTCTGAACTCTCTTCTTCTCCTATTTCTGGCAATTTAATCGTTGCCGGTATTGTAAGATCGTGTAGATCTTCTGCTTTAACTTCCTGTTCAGAGTCCTCTTCTTGATCGGAGTCTTCCGATACTTCTATATTGTCACCTGTTTCAATTTCAACTGATGTGTTGAATATTGTAGGGACAGTCAGGTTTAAATTGTACTTTTTCTTAACTATTAGTAGTTTTTCTCTAAACCTGCTTATAAATTTTAACGCTTGCGTTAAATGTATCCTATTTAATCTATCTTTATTTATGTTAAGTAATTGGCGTGCTTCGTTAAAGCATTCTACCAATATTTGTGCATGCCTATTGAGAGTACTAAGTTGTATTTCTCTATTTTGGCTTATGCACTTATATGATTTATCGAAATTCTTTTTAATTTCCTTTAATAGGTTTTGAATTTCTTGCCAATCCATTTATATTTTAATATAAATTCATCTGTGCAAGAGAATTTTATAAATCCTCGTTGGGCCTAAATAGATAT
The DNA here is from genome assembly GCA_018904105.1 of Zaprionus tsacasi. Lineage (NCBI taxonomy): Eukaryota > Metazoa > Arthropoda > Insecta > Diptera > Drosophilidae > Zaprionus > Zaprionus tsacasi. The sequence goes on from JAEIFR010000094.1 coordinate 29,963, forward strand.
TATCTTCAACAACTTGTTGTACTTTTACATAAGGTAAAGTAGATAATACCTTGGCCTTTTCGTCTTTCGACAAATGAAACAAAGGACTTGTACATACATCGAACGTATCGATGTATTCCTCTTCGAATTCATATACGCTGATAAACGTATGAAATTTACTTAAAATCTCTATTGATCTTATTATAAAAAATGGTTCCCTTTCTAAAATATCCTGAACTATTTCCTTCATTTTTAAACAATATTGTAATATTATGTAATATTTTATATCATCATGTTAATGATGTCCATTTCAAAATATATTTTGTTTTTTTTTTTTTTTTTTTAATTGGCTCTTTTTTTTTTTTTATATTCTTATTCTTGTATTTTGTATATTAATTAATATAAGATTTAATTGTATATTTTTTTTTTTTTAATATTATGTATATATTATATTTTGTTTTTTTTTTTTTTCTTACAAATTTTTAAATTTCAATTTTTTTTCTTTATTATTTTTTTTTTTAAATTTTATCTAGATCGTTGGCTCTGCTCTCGTATTTCTTTTTTAAACATTTATTATGGAGCTTGTACAATTTTATGAGCGCATTAACGATCATTATAGTGGCTATTATGCCCAGGATCAAAGTGATCCAATCTAAATTACTTGTACTTACTTCTACTTTATTTATAACATTTGCTGTAGAATCTACCGACTTAGTATCTATTAGTCCCATATTGGGCATTCTTATTATATTCTCTCTTAATATAAAATTATTTTCGCTTTCCCTATCTCTATCTACATCTACCTTGTAGATCCTATTTCCTATAATCGACATACATTTTAATTGATGCTATTGCATCGTCTAAAACGCCTCGCGGCGGTGAGAAATTTAATATGGGTAAAACGCCTTGCGGCGGTGAGAAGTTTAAAATTAATTCACCCGTGTGAATTTACAGATTCCCTTCCTAATATTTCGTTTGGCTTTGCAGGCCGAACTTCTCATCGGGCAGAAAAGATTCCGCTCAATGTTACAATGGGTTATTATATTATGATGAAAAAATATGCATCGCAGTGCAATTAAAAAAAATATGCAACGCAGTGCAAAGTAAAAAAAATTTCGCTCTTGGTAGCGCTGTCGATGCTGCTGTTAACCTGTGTCAGCTGGGCGTCGCCGGTCTTGGCACGCTGACACTCCCTCGTTGACGTTGTAAGCGGGCTGCTGACCACACAATGATTCTGCTCCGTGTCAGCTGGGCGTCGCCGGTCTTGGCACGCTGACACTCCCTCGCTGCTGTCTATTCTTGGGCTGCTGACGATGTTGATGGCTGCTTACAAGTCCCCAGGCAGTGAGGACTCCAGACTCCTTCGCAGTCCGGTGGGCATGTCTTTTTATATTTCGGCAGGCTTTTGGGCTTGGGAGGTTGAGTTTTGTTAATATTTGTTGAAGATTTGATTGAGTGAGCGGGTGTGGTGGGGGTTTTTTTTTTTTTCTTCGAGAAATTTTACGTAGTGGTCTAGCTCAGCTTGTAGCTTTTGAGCTTTCGACCATTCGGGCGCTGGAGTGTTCGTGTATAATAGCCACTTTAGGTGTGCTATTCTCTTTTTTACTTTATTTTGAACTCCGCCCCTATTCTTACCCATCACACTCACACTCTACTCACTCAGATTGTTTTTTTTTTTATTCCTCCGCCTTGCCGCCGTCTTGATTCCATGTAATAGTTTTCCAAATGATCATCAGTTCAAAAAATGATGTCGATTTTCGAACATTGTTTGTAAAACTTTTCCATAGCAGTTCAGATTGTATTATTTTAATTTTTTTTTTTTTTGATTTGTCACATATATAAATATCCGGAATTGTTTTTTATTTAACTTTATTTTTCCGTTGCCGGCCAGACTCGTGTCAACTTGTCACGGTCGCCATGTAATATTTTGATGAAAAGACGAGTTGTTTCGGTTATTGGGGTTTTATTTATGAAGCGGAGAAGGTTCCGCTTCATTTGAATATTCATTCGATTCTGATCTTAAGATCTACATATAAAGGGTTTCTTAGCCTAAAGCTTAGGAGCAGCGCTGTCAGCGTAGGCTGCAGCGCAGTGACGCTTATATGTATCTTATGTATATATATGTATTGTCGCCAAACGACGACTCTGGAGGAGGAGGAGCGCTATAGGCACCCATGGTAAGCGGTCAGCGCATAGCCAGCGTGAGAATGCTGACTATGCATTTATGTATGTATGTTTATACGTTAGCCCCTTCAAGTGGATGCTCATATTACGCATACACTTGGGCCAGACTGTTTATGTACATATTGCAACAAAGTGCTACAATATGATCGTATGTTATGATTACGTACGAGTACAGTTATTTATATATAGGTGCATACCACATCTCCCTCCTTTTGAAAAATAACGAAACTTAGTGTAGTTATTTTATTTTTATATATATATATATATATATTATTTTTATTATATATTTTTTTTTTTTTTGTATTTATGTATTTATGATTTTTTTTTTGAAAATTAAAGAAAATATTGAAAATTTAAAAATATTGGTATTAACAATTGTTAAAATAAAAATAAGTGTGTTTGTAATTAAAAAAACTTTTTTTTTTTTGATTAATATTCAAAATTAAATTTTATGATTTGTAAAGAATAAAAATAAAGAAAAATGTATTTTTAATATAATTGTTTTGTTTCTTATGGGTGGCCAACCCTACAAAATATATTAAGAATTGAAAATTTTTAACCTATCTTTATGGACTATCTGTTTTTTATTTTTGTTTCCTACTATTGTAATATTATTATTATCTCCTATCTCTGAAACTAAATATGGTCCTAAATAGTTATTATCTAGCTTATGACCTGTTTCGTTTTTTAATAAAACCTTATCTCCTATCTTTAATTCAAAATTACTAACATTTCTATCATATTTAACTTTTCTATCGGCTTTTGCCTTTTCTAACATATTCCTAGCTCTTTTATAAGCTACTTCTAGTCTTAATTTTACCTCTTTTGAATAGTCATCCATGTTATAAATGGGATCTATTCTGTCTATCTTGTTGAAATCTGCGAACTGTCTTGGTAATCTGCCAAATACTAGTTCATATGGACAATATTCGTGAACTACTGATGGTGTTGTATTGAAACAATAAGTAAAATATTGTATCCAAACATCCCAATCGGTTTTGTCAACAGAAATGTAAGAGCGAACATACTCGTTAAATGTTCTGTGACTTCGTTCTATTGTTCCCAAAGTCTGGTGATGGTGTGCGGTTGAAGTAATGTTCTTTATCTTCATATATTTGCACAAGTCGTCTATTATTTGATTTTTATACTCTGTTCCCATGTCCGTAATGATTGTTTTCATTGGACCGTACTTGAGTATAAAATTTTCAAATATAGCCTTAGCAACTGATTTTGCACTTTTGTTTGGTATGGGTACCGTAACCAAATACTTAGTTAAATCACATATTATAGTGACAGCATACTCATTTCCATCTTCTGATCTTGGAAGTGGACCAATGGTATCTATCAAGACTATATCAAATGCTGTTGCTGGCGTTTCAGTTATGGTCATTGGCATTTTCGTATGTTTCAACGTTTTAGCCTGTTGACATTTTAAACATGTCTTAACATATTTACTTATTGCCTTGGTCATCTGTGGCCAGTAATAAAAGTTTTTAATTTTCTTCAGGGTTCTAGAAATTCCTGAGTGGCCTCCTTCTGACGGATCGTCATGATATTTAGACAGAATTGCTTTAATTTGAACCTCATCATCTTTATCTATCTTAGTCACCTTATTTAATAGCGCTATTTTTACATTTTTTAGTATTCTGTTGCCCTTTTCTTTAAAATTCGTAATAGTGACAAACTCAAAGATTTGTTCACTTGGTGACAATTGCGTTTGAATGATCTTATTTATTCTTGCTTCTTCATTAAGCCTTTGAAAAAACTGATCTAAATCGATTTTTTCATTAGAATAAAAATTAGTCATATCGAAACGTGTTATAATATTTTTGCCTCTTTTTAACAAACACTTATGTTTGTCTATTTTGAGAACAACATATTTTTTGGCATCAATGTTATTGATTACCTGATAGATATTGGGCATTTCTATATTTTCTTTTCTTTCTAATTTGGGTTCTTGCAATATTTCTCCTGCGCAGGAATTTTTCTGTCTTGCTGAAGCTCTCGTTTCGACCTTCAGTACTTGTCTATTCATTTCTTTTAGTTCTCCGATGGTTATTCGGGAAAGAGCATCTGCTATATAGTTATTTTTCCCCTTGAGATATTCTACTGTAAAATCATATTCTTCAAGATCCAGACGCATTCTGGTTAACTTGGAACTCGGATTTTTCATTGAAAAAAGGTATGATAGTGGCCTATGGTCACTCTGTACTAAGAAATGCCTACCATATATATATGGTCTAAAATGATTAATTGCCCAATGAATAGCTGCTAGTTCTTGTTCTGTAGTGGACTTATTACTTTCACCTTGTGTAAAGGTTCTTGAAGCGTATGCCACTGGTAGCTGTTGACCGTTATGGTCCTGAGATAGTACCGCTCCACATGCCTGTTTACTGGCGTCTGTGGTTATGCAAAATTGTTTGCTGAAGTCTGGGTACTGAAGAAGTGTTGGTTTCATTAATTCCCTTTTCAGATATTCGAATGCTTCGTTGCATTCGCTTGTCCATTCAAATGGAACATTCTTCTTACAAAGCCTCGTTAAGTGGCGTGATTTCTCAGAGAAATTCTTAATAAATCTTCTGTAATAATTACAAAATGCGACGAATCGTCTAGCTTCGTCTGCATTCGCTGGTTGTGGGTAGTTTTTAATTACCTCATATTTAGAGTCATCTGGTAATATACCTTTATCAGTACATTTATGACCTAAATACGTAACCTCATTCATAAAGAAAGTACATTTTTCTGGATGTAGTTTTAAATTATGTTGTCTACATAATTTGAAAACATCGGTTAAATTCTTAAGCATATGCTTTTCAGAACAACCGACTACGACTAAATCATCCATATACAGAAAAGCTTGCGAAGGCTGTAGGCCTGTGAATGCAAGTGTCATCATTCTTTGAAATGAATTGGGGGCTATCTTTAACCCAAATGGTAATCGCGTGTAGCGATATGAACCTGTCGAAGTTGAGAATGATGTTATATTTCTTGACCTTTCGTCTAGTTCGATTTGGTGAAATCCTGACATAAGGTCTAGGCACGAGAAATATTTTGCTCGTCCTAACTGATCAAGAATATCTTCTATTCTTGGAGGGGTTTTTTTTTTTTTTGAGATAAACTACACTTTAATTTTTTGGAGGGATTATAAAAATTTATTTTTTTTTTTTTTTTTATTTATATATAATTAAAATATTTTTTTTTATAAATTAATTTTAATTTTTTTTTTTTTTTTTTTTTTTCGAGGGTCGTTTGATAAGTCCGTGACTTTTTGTATTTGCCGCGCACCTGCTCTAAATACAACACTGCTCCTGTCAGCAGTTATCGATTAACAGCTGACTGTAAAATTTTGAGAAAGCTGCGTTTTTTGGTTTGCGTTTTATAGGCATTGAAAGCAGACGATCTCGTGAATTTTAACGAAAATGGAAAAAAGTGAATTTCGTGTGCTAATTAAGCATTTTTTTTTGCGTAAAAAATCCATCACCGAAACCAAGGAAAGACTTGATAAATATTATGGGGACTCTGCACCATCAATTTCAATGGTTAAGAAATGGTTTACTGAGTTCCGTTGTGGTCGTACCAGTACAAGTGATGCCGAACGTTCAGGTCGCCCAAAAGAGGTCGTCATGCCAGAAATCGTCGACAAAATCCATGGAATGATATTGGATGATCGGAGAATGAAAGTGCGTGAGGTAGCTGAGGCTGTAGGCATCTCAACTGAACGGGTACATCACATTTTACATGAATATTTGGACATGAAAAAGCTTTCCGCGCGATGGGTGCCGCGATTGCTCACACACGACCATAAGCGCAACCGTGTGACCATTTCAAAGGAGTGTTTGGCGATGTTCAACCGCAATCCAAACGAATTTTTGCGCCGTTTCGTTACCGTAGACGAAACATGGATCCACCACACCACACCAGAGACCAAAGAACAATCAAGACAGTGGGTTTCTCCGGGTGAACGTGCACCAAAGAAGGCCAAGGTGGGTCTGTCGGCCAACAAGGTCATGGCCACAGTTTTTTGGGATGCACAGGGTATCATTCACATCGATTACCTTGAAAAGGGTAAAACGATCACCGGCGAATATTATTCAGAGCTTTTGGACAGATTCGATATTGATTTGAAGCAGAAACGACCGCATTTGGCGAAAAAAAAGTGCTGTTCCATCAGGACAATGCACGGGTGCACACGTGTGTAGTCAGCATGGCAAAATTTCATAAATTGGGCCTACGAACTGCTACCCCATCCAGCATATTCTCCAGATTTAGCCCCCTGTGACTATTTTTTGTTTCCAAACATGAAGAAATGGCTCGGCGGTAGAGAGATTCGGGTCAAATGAAGAGGTCATCACAGAAACAAACGACTATTTTGAGGGCCTTGAGAAAACCTATTATTTGGAAGGAATAAAAAAATTGGAAAAACGCTGGACTAAATGTATAGAGCTAAAAGGAGATTATGTTGAGAAATAAAACGCTTCTTTGACGAAAAAAATATATTTTATTCAAAAAGTCACGGACTTATCATACGACCCTCGTATCTTCTATTCTTGGAAGTGGGAATTTATCTGCTAGCAGTTTCTTATTGATCTGACGATAGTCAACTACTAATCGCCATCTCTTTTCCGCCGAATTAGGCAGTGATTTCTTGGGTACCAAGAGAAGTGGGCTATTATATTCTGATATAGACGGCTCAACAATGCCGTCTCTTATTAATTTGTCAACTTGCCTTTGAATTTCTGGCTTTTGACTTTCTGGCATTCTATAATTCTTAATATATACCGGGGTCTTATCGTTCAATCTCAATTTTTGCCTATAAAAATTATTAGCTGATATGGTTTCTGTTTCGAGACCAAAAATATCGCTATATTCGGTGCATAATTCTGTTAGCTCGTTTTTGAATAACGATGGAAATTTAAGAAGTTTCAGTACTTCTGAAGTTCTTTGCGGACTATTATCTACATTGGCATTGTAAATATCATAATCGTTCAATGATTCGCTTCTTATGTTTGCGCTGTTCACAAAAGCGTCTTTATTAGTTGTATTTATAATTCGAATCATCACGTTCTGGTATTTACAAGTGCGCTTGCTACTATTATTCCAGGATGCAATTCCTGGTTAGGGATTAGGACGTTTGTGTCAGTAGACAAAATATTAATTTTTCGGATGACTTCGGATCTTGCTGGCAAAACTATTTCATTATCTAATGAATGTATTATAGGAACGTTTATGTTCCTGAAATTATTGGGCCTAAGAGTGAACCAATCTTCTTGGTCATGGAATTCTAAAATACAATTGTATTTTTTAATGAAGTCCAAACCAATTATACCATCCCCTGGTATAGGAAAATTGTCAGGTACGATATGGAATTTATGTGGTATTGCTGCATTTGCAATACTCATTTCCAAATCTATAGTACCTAGAGACTGAATTGTCCCTTGCCCTATTCCTGATAAATTTGTTGTGTTTCTTGAGTTTAAATTATTTAGATTATTATTACTGCATTTAAGCAGTGGAATTTCTGCACCTGTATCTATTAATAGAGTTACCATTGAATTGGTACTCATATTTTTTAACTTTATACCGGTTTTTTACCGTCCCTCTATTATTATAGTTTTATTGTGTTTTTGTACAGCAGTGTATGTATTTTTCAATCACGCTATTCATCGTGTTGATATTTCCTGCTTCCAGAATGGTCTTGAGCTTTTCGTGCTCACAATTCTTTGTCATTGCAGATATCGCTTCTTTTGTAGCGAATTTGTCTGCATTGTTAGAATCTAGACCGTCATCTATGTAGGCTGCCTCAAGCGACCTACGTAGGCTTTCAATTTCCGTGGTATACTGCGCTGCAGTTTTACCACGTTGTTGTGTATTTAGCAATTTTGCTTTAATGACATCAGGCGATTCGCCTTTAACTGATGCCTTTAATACACTCATTATTCCTATAATGGTCCTTTCATTTTCAACTTTGTATGACAAAGGGCCAATTATCTTCGTCTTGATGACTTCGACGGCTAACATCTCCTGATCTCCTTTTGTGAGATCTGTTAAACGGAGGGCCGTCAAAAATCTATTTAAGTTGACTTTCTTGCCATCAAACTCGGGTATCGTGGACGAAATTTGTCGCACGTATTCCCTTGAAGCTGCGGCTGATTCTGTCATATTGTCTAAGTCTGGGTTTATAGGTTCTCAACTCTCTTCTTCTCCTATTTCTGGCAATTTAATCGTTGCCGGTATTGTAAGATCGTGTAGATCTTCTGCTTTAACTTCCTGTTCAGAGTCCTCTTCTTGATCGGAGTCTTCCGATACTTCTATATTGTCACCTGTTTCAATTTCAACTGATGTGTTGAATATTGTAGGGACAGTCAGGTTTAAATTGTACTTTTTCTTAACTATTAGTAGTTTTTCTCTAAACCTGCTTATAAATTTTAACGCTTGCGTTAAATGTATCCTATTTAATCTATCTTTATTTATGTTAAGTAATTGGCGTGCTTCGTTAAAGCATTCTACCAATATTTGTGCATGCCTATTGAGAGTACTAAGTTGTATTTCTCTATTTTGGCTTATGCACTTATATGATTTATCGAAATTCTTTTTAATTTCCTTTAATAGGTTTTGAATTTCTTGCCAATCCATTTATATTTTAATATAAATTCATCTGTGCAAGAGAATTTTATAAATCCTCGTTGGGCCTAAATAGATATTATCTTCAACAACTTGTTGTACTTTTACATAAGGTAAAGTAGATAATACCTTGGCCTTTTCGTCTTTCGACAAATGAAACAAAGGACTTGTACATACATCGAACGTATCGATGTATTCCTCTTCGAATTCATATACGCTGATAAACGTATGAAATTTACTTAAAATCTCTATTGATCTTATTATAAAAAATGGTTCCCTTTCTAAAATATCCTGAACTATTTCCTTCATTTTTAAACAATATTGTAATATTACGAGGGTCGTTTGATAAGTCCGTGACTTTTTGTATTTGCCGCGCACCTGCTCTAAATACAACACTGCTCCTGTCAGCAGTTATCGATTAACAGCTGACTGTAAAATTTTGAGAAAGCTGCGTTTTGTTTGCGTTTTATAGGCGTTTTAGGCATTGAAAGCAGACGATCTTGTGAATTTTATGGAAGAAATGGTTTAAGCATTATTTTTTGCGTAAAAAATCCATCACCGAAACCAAGGAAAGACTTGATAAATATTATGGGGACTCTGCACCATCAATTTCAATGGTTAAGAAATGGTTTACTGAGTTCCGTTGTGGTCGTACCAGTACAAGTGATGCCGAACGTTCAGGTCGCCCAAAAGAGGTCGTCATGCCAGAAATCGTCGACAAAATCCATGGAATGATATTGGATGATCGGAGAATGAAAGTGCGTGAGGTAGCTGAGGCTGTAGGCATCTCAACTGAACGGGTACATCACATTTTACATGAATATTTGGACATGAAAAAGCTTTCCGCGCGATGGGTGCCGCGATTGCTCACACACGACCATAAGCGCAACCGTGTGACCATTTCAAAGGAGTGTTTGGCGATGTTCAACCGCAATCCAAACGAATTTTTGCGCCGTTTCGTTACCGTAGACGAAACATGGATCCACCACACCACACCAGAGACCAAAGAACAATCAAGACAGTGGGTTTCTCCGGGTGAACGTGCACCAAAGAAGGCCAAGGTGGGTCTGTCGGCCAACAAGGTCATGGCCACAGTTTTTTGGGATGCACAAGGTATCATTCACATCGATTACCTTGAAAAGGGTAAAACGATCACCGGCGAATATTATTCAGAGCTTTTGGACAGATTCGATATTGATTTGAAGCAGAAACGACCGCATTTGGCGAAAAAAAGTGCTGTTCCATCAGGACAATGCACGGGTGCACACGTGTGTAGTCAGCATGGCAAAATTTCATAAATTGGGCTACGAACTGCTACCCCATCCAGCATATTCTCCAGATTTAGCCCCCTGTGACTATTTTTGTTTCCAAACATGAAGAAATGGCTCGGCGGTAAGAGATTCGGGTCAAATGAAGAGGTCATCACAGAAACAAACGACTATTTTGAGGGCCTTGAGAAAACCTATTATTTGGAAGGAATAAAAAAATTGGAAAAACGCTGGACTAAATGTATAGAGCTAAAAGGAGATTATGTTGAGAAATAAAACGCTTCTTTGACGAAAAAAATATATTTTATTCAAAAAGTCACGGACTTATCAAACGACCCTCGTATGTAATATTTTATATCATCATGTTAATGATGTCCATTTCAAAATATATTTTGTTTTTTTTTTTTTTTTTTTTAATTGGCTCTTTTTTTTTTATATTCTTATTCTTGTATTTTGTATATTAATTAATATAAGATTTAATTGTATATTTTTTTTTTTTTTAATATTATGTATATATTATATTTTGTTTTTTTTCTTTTTCTTACAAATTTTTAAATTTCAATTTTTTTTCTTTATTATTATACCCGCTACTCATAGAGTAGAAGGGTATTATAACTTTGTTCAAACCGAAAATGTATGTAACAGGCAGAAGGAGACATCTCCGACCCCATAAAGTATATATATTCTTAATCAGTGTCAACAGCCGAGTCGATATAGCCATGTCCGTCTGTCCGTCTGTCCGTCTGTCTGTCCGTCCGTCCGTGTGAACACCTGGATCTCAGCTGTTATAAGAGCTAGAGCTACCAAATTTTGTAACAATATGTGTTGTTACTGCACGCTTATCAAGTTTATTTTAGATTTTTGCCACGCCTCCACCCGCCCCTATAAATTGAAAAAAATGGATTACAACTGCAATATTAGCTCTAAAGTAACCGTTTTTTATATACGTCATAAATACCATATTGCGGACGTTTCGTGAAAATTTCAGTAAGATTGGACTATAAATATGGAAGATATTAAAGAAATAGTAGTGCCATGTAACCACGTGTTTTGTCTGTTTTGTTATGTTGGATATGCAAAATATGCAGGTTCAACTCCGGCAGCAAGCACTTTTTTTCAATTACTGATTTTTTCAACCACTGATCATTATTGCAATTTTATAGTATATAAAAAAGGTGCAGTGGCTGAGTGGATGTGGTCGTTGACTGTGAACCAAAGGGTACGGGTTCGAATCCTACTCGGTCCGATTCTAGTGGGGTTTTTCTGAAATTTGTTTTTTTTCAAGTATTTAAAATATTTTAAGTTTAGAATTAAAATGCATTTGATTAAAAATAATTTTATGGGAAGTGAGTGAGTTGGTATTAGTTTTTGTCCTGTACGACAAGCTGAATGGTCTCATAAAGCAACATTGCCGGCCCTAATAACAATGTGCTAATGGTGGAGTGGTCATAGTTGCAAACTGCATTATACAAGCTTTTTGAGGTCCACGGTTCGAATCCCCTCATGGGCATACATTTTTTTTTTGTTTTTTCTTCTGTTCTTATTTTTATTTTTTTTTTTAGCATAAGCTACATCTTCTTTTAAAATCGATGATAACGATATGGCGAGTTAGAAAAACAAACAGTTGTAGCGGGTATACCACAGTCGGGCGCGCTCGACTGTAGCCTTTCCGACTTGTTTTTTTTTTAAATTTTATCTAGATCGTTGGCTCTGCTCTCGTATTTCTTTTTTAAACATTTATTATGGAGCTTGTACAATTTTATGAGCGCATTAACGATCATTATAGTGGCTATTATGCCCAGGATCAAAGTGATCCAATCTAAATTACTTGTAGTTACTTCTACTTTATTTATAACATTTGCTGTAGAATCTACCGACTTAGTATCTATTAGTCCCATATTGGGCATTCTTATTATATTCTCTCTTAATATAAAATTATTTTCGCTTTCCCTATCTCTATCTACATCTACCTTGTAGATCCTATTTCCTATAATCGACATACATTTTAATTGATGCTATTGCATCGTCTAAAACGCCTCGCGGCGGTGAGAAATTTAATATGGGTAAAACGCCTTGCGGCGGTGAGAAGTTTAAAATTAATTCACCCGTGTGAATTTACAGATTCCCTTCCTAATATTTCGTTTGGCTTTGCAGGCCGAACTTCTCATCGGGCAGAAAAGATTCCGCTCAATGTTACAATGGGTTATTATATTATGATGAAAAAATATGCATCGCAGTGCAATTAAAAAAAATATGCAACGCAGTGCAAAGTAAAAAAAATTCCGCTCTTGGTAGCGCTGTCGATGCTGCTGTTAACCTGTGTCAGCTGGGCGTCGCCGGTCTTGGCACGCTGACACTCCCTCGTTGACGTTGTAAGCGGGCTGCTGACCACACAATGATTCTGCTCCGTGTCAGCTGGGCGTCGCCGGTCTTGGCACGCTGACACTCCCTCGCTGCTGTCTATTCTTGGGCTGCTGACGATGTTGATGGCTGCTTACAAGTCCCCAGGCAGTGAGGACTCCAGACTCCTTCGCAGTCCGGTGGGCATGTCTTTTTATATTTCGGCAGGCTTTTGGGCTTGGGAGGTTGAGTTTTGTTAATATTTGTTGAAGATTTGATTGAGTGAGCGGGTGTGGTGGGGTTTTTCTTTTTTTTTTTCTTCGAGAAATTTTACGTAGTGGTCTAGCTCAGCTTGTAGCTTTTGAGCTTTCGACCATTCGGGCGCTGGAGTGTTCGTGTATAATAGCCACTTTAGGTGTGCTATTCTCTTTTTTACTTTATTTTGAACTCCGCCCATATTCTTACCCATCACACTCACACTCTACTCACTCAGATTGTTTTTTTTTTATTCCTCCGCCTTGCCGCCGTCTTGATTCCATGTAATAGTTTTCCAAATGATCATCAGTTCAAAAAATGATGTCGATTTTCGAACAGCAGTTCAGATTGTATTATTTTAATTTTTTTTTTTTGATTTGTCACATATATAAATATCCGGAATTGTTTTTTATTTAACTTTATTTTTCCGTTGCCGGCCAGACTCGTGTCAACTTGTCACGGTCGCCATGTAATATTTTGATGAAAAGACCAGTTGTTTCGGTTATTGGGGGTTTTATTTATGAAGCGGAGAAGGTTCCGCTTCATTTGAATATTCATTCGATTCTGATCTTAAGATCTACATATAAAGGGTTTCTTAGCCTAAAGCTTAGGAGCAGCGCTGTCAGCGTAGGCTGCAGCGCAGTGACGCTTATATGTATCTTATGTATATATATGTATTGTCGCCAAACGACGACTCTGGAGGAGGAGGAGCGCTATAGGCACCCATGGTAAGCGGTCAGCGCATAGCCAGCGTGAGAATGCTGACTATGCATTTATGTATGTATGTTTATACGTTAGCCCCTTCAAGTGGATGCTCATATTACGCATACACTTGGGCCAGACTGTTTATGTACATATTGCAACAAAGTGCTACAATATGATCGTATGTTATGATTACGTACGAGTACAGTTATTTATATATAGGTGCATACCACAGTGGTTCTATGGTCCACTCTTTCTGCATGGACCTCCATCGACATGGCCATCGCCGTTTGTAGCAAAGGGAACTGAAGCATCCAAGGTCGTCCCTGAAGTCGTATTAGCAGCAACCAAATCAGAAAAATTGATATACACAATCAATCATGGAAACTCATACAATAAATTGTTGAGAATTGTTGCTTATATGATGCGTTTTCGAAAACGGAAAGCCAACGAACCAATACTACAATTGGAAGAAATAAATGAAGCCCAGAAGATAGTCATTCGTAATATTCAACAAAATGGCTTCATGGCAGAATTAAAGGATCTCCAGAAAAATCGTGAAGTGGACAGACACAGCAGCTTAAATGCTTTAGCACCATTCCTCGATAATGAAAATATTATTCGAGTAGGTGGAAGACTAGAAGCAGCAGAGATCACATTTAACGCAAAACATCCTATGCTGCTGCCATACAATGACCCGATAACAAAATTGATATTTGAGCAAGGTCATAAGGATAACATGCATTGTGGACCTCAAGCTCTTTTAGCAACAATGCGGCAAAGGTTCTGGGCCATTAAGGGAAAAACAATAGCCCGGAATATTGTGCAAAACTGTGTAAGATGCACAAGAGCCAAACCCAGATTAATCCAACAAATCATGGGAAATCTACCACCATTAAGAGTCACTCAAGCAAGACCATTTCTTAATGCTGGGGTAGACTATTGTGGACCAATGAAGGTTCACTATAAGCTCCGTGGAAGGCAACCACATGTAGCATATATTGCCATATTCTGCTGTTTTGCAACAAAGGCAGTGCATTTGGAACTAGTAAGCGACCTTACGACCGATGCATTTCTAGCGGCTCTTCGAAGATTTATCAGTCGACGTGGGAAGTGTCAGACTCTGCATTGTGACAATGCAACAAACTTCGTGGGAGCCAGCAACAAGCTCAAAAATCTGGAAGAAGCAATTCAGTCAGACAAGGCTAAAAAGGCCATTATCGAGAGCTGCAATCAAAAGGGAGTAACGTTTAAATTTATTCCTCCCAGAGCACCTCACTTCGGCGGACTATGGGAAGCAGCCGTTAAATCAGCCAAGCAACTACTTCTTAAAAATATTGACTCCGTTAAACTTACATATGAAGAATTAGAAACAGTAGTGATCGAGATTGAAGCAATATTGAATTCTCGACCACTAGTGCCGTTGTCAAATGATCCAAACGACGTGACTGCATTGACGCCTGGACATTTTATAATAGGAGAACCACTGACGGCTCAAGTGGACCATGAACCATCGCAACAACCTGTTTCATTAGGACAGAGATGGACAGCAGTATCCAAAGTCAAACATCAGTTCTGGTCACAGTGGTCAACGAACTACCTACAGCAACTCCAAGAACGGCATAAATGGAAAAAATCATATGCTAATGTTAAAGAAGGCATGCTAGTGCTAATAAGAGAAGACAACACACCAGTTCTGCATTGGCCAATGGGACGTATCATCAATGCAATCCCTGGAAAGGATGGCTTCGTTCGAGTTGTGGAGTTAAAAACAGCAAGAGGCATCTTCAAAAGGGACATCCAACATATTGCCCCATTATTTCCGGAAGAAGAACCGGATCACAAGCATCCGATAGAAGAAGAAGAACAACGCGAAGAGGAAACGAAACCCAAACGACGGCAATTAAATATGCCCTCACTGACAACGACTTTGTTAGTCATGATGTTGCTATTGCCACTCGCAATGGCTCAATCAATTAACATAACCCAGTTTGGACGAAAGCCAGGGATCTTCTTTGAAAGGATTGGGACAACGCAACTCACTACAACCGATTGGAATATTGTTGCATATTACGACCTACAACCTTATTAGCAAGATATGATGACATTTTCATTGGGAACAAAGAAGATTGGAGAAATATGTCTGGAATTCAGTCAAATTCAGGCATGCAAAGGCATGTACCAACACTTCAAGCACATCGAAGAAGATCTACAAACAGAAAATTATTTATTAACAAAACCACGATCATGTCGATCACCGTTGGATATTGTTGGAAATATTGCCAGTAGCCTGTTTGGAGTATTAGATTCGAATTATGCGCTTGAAATGTCGAACACTGAAGTGTCCAACTCAAAAAGACTCACAATCATAGAAGGATTCATGACAGCTGCAAAGAAAGAAAAGAACCACTTCCAGTCTTTTCAATGGTACATCACACTTACCACGCAGCTAACACTCTTAGCAACAAACCTACAACGAATGCAAAGTGAGATTATTAATGTGTTAACAGACATTCGTCATAATACGATAAGTCCAGCACTGATCTCACCAAAACAATTAAAGGAACAAATGAATCAAATACGAGAGCACCTGAAGAGTGAACAAATGCTACCTGTCACGCCGGACAACTTGCTAATGCTCTACAAAATGATGAGGGCTGAAGGAACTATAGTAAATAATCATGTAATTATCAAAATTACCTTACCACTAGTATCCACACAAATGCTTGAAATATTTAAGCTCAGTCCTATTCCGTCAACATCCGAGAATGGAATAATCAACTATGACATCAAGATTCCGTTCATTGCAATCAACGATCATCGAGATGAATTTGTAGAATTGACAGAAATGGATTTTCAAAATTGCTACCCAAGAGACACTGACGATTTTATATGCAAAAATAAACAAACAAAATTCACAACTGAAACTAGTTGCGAAATGAAATTGTTTCACAACAGAACAGATGCATCATGTCATTTGACACAGTCAAATAAAACATTTACACTACTAAACATGCATGCAAGAAATCACTGGATATTTGTTACAAATTCTCAAGTGCAACTATCAGCAGTGTGTCCGGATGGAGCATCAGACATAATTTTACAAAACTCTGGAATACTAAGTGTAACTGCTGGATGTACACTACGAAACTCATTGATGACTCTCACCAGTCAAGATACCATCAAGACAATCATACCTACGTCGTTCGCTCGTTTTGGAGATATGATCAGCAAAATTAAAACATCAACAGCACAACCTGACACCACACTAACAAAGGAAGAGTTGATGCAACATTACATCGACTTACAACAACTACGAAAGAAACTCCTCCCAAGCAACACATTTCAATTACCTCAAGAAATTGAACCGATTAAACATCATCACATCGCATTATACGGTGGACTTCTGTTCATGATGATCCTGTCCATATTCTATATTAAAAACAAGTACTACAAAGGAAGGACATCCGCCAAATCAAATCCACCAACCGAAGAGAACCTACATCAATTGAGAATCAATATCGAAGATTCTTGAACATATGTTCAACGGCCGGGAGGATGTACGATTTTACATTAACTGCAGAAAATCGTACGCTGCAGATAATACGTAGGCACACTGCTATCGTAAGCAGATAGGCGACAGGGTACGTTTTCACACGCACCTAAATCAACAGTGACCCTTTACTGATATGCACTGAATCAATACTGACCGTTCGCTGATATGCAGGCGGACTTAGTAAATAAGGATCCTTTTTATCGCTATGAATGCAGATGCACGATTTCGCACCATCTGCATGCCATAAATCAGTAGATATCATTAGACTTAGAAAGTTAACATTTGTCTTTTATCATGTAGCATGTAACCTAAGTAAATACCTAGCTTGTAAGAAACGTGTATATAAACCCCACAACGAGGAAAATAAAATCAGTATGAAAAGTAACTCTCACTTGACTACTCATTCTTACTCCGCAGCCCAATTTGTTTCTGTACTTATTGCGGCGACCTCTGCCACATGGTTATGCACCTGGGGCAAGCAAATTTAATAATAACACAATAAAATACCGTTGATATTACTCCGACGATGAGTGATATCAATTCTAATCTAAACATGTGGAGTGGTGTCGCGCAAGGCAAGTCATATGAAAAAAATTTTATATATGGAAATTCATATGATTGTGAAATGTTTGTCTTGCCGGCAAAGTCTAGAAATAAAATGAATTCAAATATACTTATGAAAAATATAGAATTCAAGAAAAAGTGAAGTTTTTGGTGTATTATTGCTTATATATACGAATGTAATGAGCAATAGAAGAGGAATAACAAGTGGGTAGGGCTACAGTCGAACGCCCGACAGTATGATACCCTTCTCCCAATTTTTAAAATCCGTTACAAACGTGTAACTACACTACATATAGCTTTCTCGCTCACACTCACACAGCGACGCACGTTAAGAGTGACGTCGACATCGGCGTCAACTACTGAAAGCAGCGCGAGTTATAGATCCAACGATGTTCCCGAGGGTTTGTTTGTAGAACCAAACGGAAGAAAGGGGTCTTCTTCGTCCGATCGATGAGATGACGTTGAATAGTTTAACTTTGTTTTTCTTTAACTGTACTATTCACTTCTAGTTTTAATAAAGGGAAAGATTTTGGAACTTAAACACGTCCGTTTGTTTTGGATGTAAGATACAGAATGAATTTATTCAACACCACTCGATACTTAAAACGACTCAGAACATATTTTGTGCTTCTAAGAATTTACAATGTTGCAACGATGCCTATTCAGCATTCTGGCCCTTTTCCTGTTTGTTATTTTAATTGGAGCAATGTACTCTTGGGTTTGGGTTTACTTATATATAAATATACACTTGAGTTTCATTTTAGTGTGTAAGTGTTTAAGAGTAAATATAAGTACCGCCGTCATGAGTTGGAGTCGTATTACTCTCTTCGTTGTTCTCCCGTTTCGGTTTAGGAGGGGGTACGATGCTGACCGGGGGAAGGGTGCATGTGGTAACTCCTCCCCCCCTGGATTGAAGTGACGGCCACATCGAGGGAAGTGTCGGCACGAAATCTACCAGTGGAGTCGACGGTGTGAATACGGCAGCTCTCCGCTTTACCATCATTATCGTTATGATGGTCCCTGCTAGTATGGCCAAAGCGATGTAAATAGCTGCGAAGTGGGTTCGCGTCACGTTTTGGATATAGACCAATTTATTCCGGTTATTTGCGTTTTCCAAATGCAGCTTTGGCAGGTTTAGATCTTCTATTGTGTTATTGATTTCCACCCTTTTGTACAGGGGAATAACAAGCTCTATTGATTCGTCGATCTTTATCTCTGCATTTCCGTACGTAAATCCATTAATAGTCAGGTTGCAGTCTTTGTAGGTAACGATGGCATTTCCCGTTACTTGGAATGGCCTCACGCAATTTGAGTGTATTTGCGTTTGAATTCCATTTAATACCAAAACTTTTCCTCTTTCAGGTTCCAAAATACGTTCCTTGTCGTCCATTTCAACCGCGTCACAGACCGCCAAATCCGCGTTGGCGATTGATCGAAGGCACCTTTCGTCTCCATTGGGGGTATCTTCTAGTTTAGATTTACAAATATATTGTTCGTGAACTTTGTCACATTTTTCTTTTACAGATTTTAAGACATCTTTGTTAAATAAAATATAATTTGGAATTTGCAGATATTTTGTCTTGTTTAAGGGTATTGGTATAATATGAGCGAGTTTATAATTCTCGAGTTCGAACATAGGTACTTTTATATAAAAAATAACATTTGTTTTGTTTATAAATGTATCCATTTCTAATAGTCTGTATAAATGCTCTTGGGATTCTATTTTAACATTTTGTTCTGTAAATATATCCATAATTTTATCTATTTCTTCCGTTGACAATATAAACTTAGGTATTATTCTTAATTTAGTTAACAATATGCTTTCTAATATGTTTGAAATGTGATTATATAATATATCGATGTTATAGCCTAATCTGTTTGTATATTGTAGAGCAAGAATTTCATTGTGTTCTTGTGTTAAATGTTTAAAAATTTCGTTTTTAAAATTCTTAATGAACTTGCTTATTACTATTTGCTCTTGGTTTATGTGTTTTGTTATATTTTGGAATCTTACTACAACTTCATTTTCGTTATTAATTTCTGATGCTTATTCGCCTAAATTATAATGTATATTTTGAAACTCATCTTTTATCTTATTAGAATCTTCTGCATCCATATTTCCTGTTATTGTTTTAATTAAACTTCCTAATCCATTAATTGCTCCTCTTTTTTGTCTCTTTCTTGGAGTTAAAATATTAAGTTTTTCTTTAACCTGGTTAAGTTTTTCCTCTAATGTACCCTGCGACAAAACTGCCCCAATTGCCACATTGCTGGCATCTGTTGTCAGAATGAATTCTCTGTCGAAGTCAGGGTATTGCAACACTGGATCGTTGCATAGGAGCGTTTTACACGTCTCGAAAGTGTCAGTAAATTCTTCGTCTATTTTTATTGTTTTTAATTTGCCTTTTAGCTGTCTCGTCAACGGCTTAGTGATTCTTGCGAAATCCCTTATGAACTTTCTATAATAACCTAGTAGCCCGAGGAACGATTTAATTTCTTTTTTAGTCTGGGGAATAGGAAATTTTTTTAATTGCTTCAATTTTCTTAGGATTAGGTTTAATCCCCTCTGCTGTCACTATATGACCTAAGTACTCTATTTTTTTTTTAAGAATTCTGACTTTTCTATTTGGAGCTTTAAATTAGCTTGAACTAATTTCTGAAAAACCAACTTTAAGTGTGTCATATGCTCCTGAAGAGAACTAGAAAACACGACAATATCATCAAGGTAGACTAAACAGCATTTTCCGATTAGCTCCTTTAATACGTTGTCCATAACCCTTTGAAAGGTAGCCGGGGCGTTAGTTAGTCCGAACGGCATTCTGGTGAACTCATAGTGACCTCCCACAGCTGTGAACGCTGTTTTTGGTCTATCTCTTCTTGCCATCTCTATCTGGTGATACCCGCTTGCCAGGTCCAGTGCAGAGAAATACTTCGCACGGCCGATTTTATCTAATACGTCATTGATCGCTGGCATTGGATATTTATCTTTAACTGTTTTTTCGTTAAGTTTACGGAAATCCACAACCATTATCCATTTCGGCTCGCCTGAAGCGTCCATTTTCTTTGGAACCAGCCAAACTGGTGCGCTCCATGGGGAATGGCTGTTCTTAATAATGTCTTGTTCTAACAATTTATCAATTTGTTTCATAATTTCAATCTTTTCGCATTGCGCGTATTTGAAAGGTCTTACATATATTGGTATGTCGTCCGTAGTAGATATATCGTGTTTAATTTGATTTGAGAATGACAATTTATCTGAACCATTATGAAAAATTTTGGGGAATTTTAGAAATAGCCTTTTCAGCTCCGACTCC
Source organism: Zaprionus tsacasi (assembly GCA_018904105.1). NCBI lineage: Eukaryota > Metazoa > Arthropoda > Insecta > Diptera > Drosophilidae > Zaprionus > Zaprionus tsacasi. The sequence continues at coordinate 50,746 of JAEIFR010000094.1, forward strand.
TCCTCTTTATTTAGATGTTCTATACGAAGTTGAGTAAAATCGATCTTATCGGTTGGATGATTATTGCTTACGTCTGTAATTACGTTAATCTCCGCAAATACTTCCTTGGGCCACTTGTATACTACCAGTGGCGAATCCAAATATATTATTTGTTGTTCCTCACCCGAATTTACAACTTCCATGAAACTAACATTATCACTTGCTTGATATAATCCCTCTGTAATTACCACATTTCGTAAAACTTGAATTTCCTTACAAAAAAACTCTCCCTTTTCTATGTTTACGGGAAGGGCTACAACTGTTTTTGTTTGGGGTTCTATTACATACGCTTCGGTAGTCTTATTCTGTTTTAATCTAATCGGAATTTGGGCAGTGTCTGTTCGTAGCAAATGATTATCTAAATCGATAGTTGCTTTTAACCTAGACAAAATATCAATTCCAAATAAGCCGTCGAAGTAATCGTGAAACTTAAATAATAAGAATGAAAAAATCGTGTTGGCCTTGAACTCTTTGAAGCTTTTAAATTCGGCTTTTTCTTTAAGTAAGTGTTCGTTAAGAACTGTTTTAATCTTGAATTCTGACGTTAGTCTCGTCCGGTTTTGTATTGTCGTAAATTTAGGGTCTAAAAATGAATGGGTGGCTCCTGTATCAATGAGAAACTTGAGTCGTCTACCGAATGGGGAATCTATCTCCACAAACGGTAACGACGAGCCGTGCCTGTCTTTTTCTATGTATCCTGTCTGTTGTCCGAGGCTATAGCTTGAAAATTTTGTTCATCCGATTGTTCGCTATCGGTGTTCTGGGTGGTCCCATTAATATTATAATATTGCCCCGAACGGGTTGAATAATTACCCTGAGTTCGTCCACTATTGTAATCGGCTTGTTCTGGTTTTGGCATTATAGCCGGGGTGTTAGTTCGGTTATTTCTATTCGAACTGTTGGATCTGGAACTATTGTTAGAGTTTTGATTATTACGGAACCGATTATTATTGGAGTTGTAATTAGAACCGTTATTTCCGTTGTTGCTATAAGAAGTTCCTGCTATCTGTCTCTGACTTTCGTTACTACCTCTCTTTCCCTGTCCCGGGTTGTTAGTTTCCAGCATTTTCCTCTTCCTATCCTGGAAGTATAGCTCTCTTTCCTTGAGAGCTTCTTCATACGCTTCAGATAGGGTTTTGGGTCTAAGAGCTCTTACAAAAGAACCTAAGGGTCCCCTTATACCTGTTACAAAGGCATCAAGGCACAACTTAGTGTATGATTCCTTTTTAGCTTTAATTATAGACTGTTCCCTTTCTCTAGTGTCAATAATGCTAAAAAGGGCGAGTCTGACTTCCGTTATTTCTTCATATAACCTAGTCAAGGACAAATTTTTTGAGTTTATAAGGTGAAGCTCCTGTATAAGGGAAGATTCTTCCCTCTTATCTGTAAAATGACTTCGAAGTGTAGCTTTCATGACGTCCCAATTGAGGGGAACGCCTTCTGCTATTAATGCTTCGTTTGCTTTCCCTTCGATCTTATTTCTGATTGTCCTCATTAACAAATGACCGTACGGAGTCTGATCTGCCCCTATGATCATCATCAGGATCTCCTCCACATTGGTAATAAAATCGTTTAACGTTTTAAAATTACCATCGTACGTTGGGAGAAAACGAATTGCGTCGGGTATGCGTAATGTGTTAAAAATTTCGTTCGGGGTGGTTGTTGCCGGAGATGGCAATGGTTGGTTAAGTGGTGGAGTGCTTGACGTCATTATTGTCGGAACTGTTTCTCTACCTAAGATAAAATCTTCCTCAATTGACTCTAAAGACCTTGCTGCTAATTCTTCTCTTTCAGCTCTACTTCTGCTTCTGGTGTTCGGAAACAACCTTTTAATATTCGACATGAACTCTCTCTATACAAGTCTACTTCTATCGGGCCTATTTAGTATTTCGATTATGTCAGTGAATTTTTAATTACTCCTCTCTTGCTAATGTGCACAATGTGTGTTTGTGTGTTATTGACTTAATTTTTAATGTTTGTTGATACTTAGTTTCTAGTGTGTATTGTTTTCTTAGTTTGTAATATGTGTATTGTTTTCTTAGTTTCTAATGTGTGTGTGTATTACTATTATTATAATTAACTTATTCTATCTCGCGTGTCTCGTTAACGTTGTGTTGTGGTGTGTGTTGATGGTGTCTTCTAAAATTTCCTGTAATGAAGGATTTCTTAGTTTTGGTGTGTATGTGTAAATTAATGAATCTAGTGCAATCGGTAGTTATCGTTTTTGTTTTGCATTTGTTAATTTTTCATATTATTTTAAGTGAGCTTAATAATCCGCTTGCGTCCCGTCAAACAACGAACTCGGCTGTATTCAAAGACAACATGCAGTTTTGCGCCCTGCAACTCTGCATGTTATAGAAATTGAACCATTTCCCGTTATCGTCATTCAAGTGGAGCCTCTGCAGATCAAGTCTTACTTATTTCTTTTTTTTTATTTATCTCGCACTTATTTGCGGAAGCCTTATTGCTTGTATATATATATTTTTTTTTTTTGTTTTGGATGTATATTTTAAACACATTTTTGTAAGCCTTTTTGCTTTTCCATTCTCTTGAATAACTCCAGAACACCTTATCGTGTCGCCTTATTGCGTAAGCCTTTTCGCTTTTTTAATCTGGGTATTCGTATGTACATTATACATCACATGCATACATCACTAAACCGAAGTCGCTATGGACTTATGCTGCCACGTACTCGCTTGCTAAAAAAAAATATATGCAATCCGATACGTGGCTGCGGCCGTCAAGAGCGGCCACCGAGTTTTCGCTGACGATGCATTGTGATTTTCGTACTGAGATTGGTTGTGTGTAATTTTTGCATTTTAATTAAATTTTGTTTAATTCATTTATTCGTTAATGTTTTAATTTTCCCTGCTACCGTTGCTATCTTACATGAGTACAAAGAGTGCGGGAGTCGACTGCATGGTCCTTTAAGTCCGGCTGCGCCAGTTATAGATCCAACGATGTTCCCGAGGGTTTGTTTGTAGAACCAAACGGAAGAAAGGGGTCTTCTTCGTCCGATCGATGAGATGACGTTGAATAGTTTAACTTTGTTTTTCTTTAACTGTACTATTCACTTCTAGTTTTAATAAAGGGAAAGATTTTGTTTTGGATGTAAGATACAGAATGAATTTATTCAACACCACTCGATACTTAAAACGACTCAGAACATATTTTGTGCTTCTAAGAATTTACAATGTTGCAACGATGCCAATTCAGCATTCTGGCCCTTTTCCTGTTTGTTATTTTAATTGGAGCAATGTACTCTTGGGTTTGGGTTTACTTATATATAAATATACACTTGAGTTTCATTTTAGTGTGTAAGTGTTTAAGAGTAAATATAAGTACCGCCGTCATGAGTTGGAGTCGTATTACTCTCTTCGTTGTTCCCCGTTTCGGTTTAGGAGGGGGTACGATGCTGACCGGGGGAAGGGTGCATGTGGTAACTCGCGCAGGCTGCTGCTCGTACATTTGTATTGAAAACGTTGACTTGAATAACTCCTGTGTTATTGATCCGATAGGATTGTAAATTGGAGAATATGTTCATATGGCATATAGCTTTATACATACCAAAGCAGAACTTTATTAGTTTAATACTTTGCTTAAAATTCGTAAATTACCGATTTTCGGGGGCGGTGGGC
>JAEIFR010000095.1:0-104396 GCA_018904105.1 Zaprionus tsacasi
GCGTTTTCGCTATTGGTTTGTGTGTTTATTTTGGTTTTTTTTTTTTTTTTTTTTTTTTTTTTTTTTTTTTTTTTGTTCGTTTATTTCTGGTTTTTTGCTTAGGTTAATTGTATTTCACTTTTAGTTGTAGTTACGGTTATTTATTTTTTTTTAAATTATGATATAATTAAAAATAAAAAAAAAAACATATAAACGGAAACGATAAAAATTAAAAATTATGATATTAAACTTGAATTTCATAAAAAGTTTAAAATTATCAAGAATATATATATATTTTGAAATGTAAAGTTTAAGTTTAAATTTAAATTTAAGTTTAAATTTAAGCTGGGAAATATAAAGCAAGATTTCCCGATCCAGCATTTGCTGCAAAGGATTGGGTAAAACCCAATCAGATCGGTAAATTAGTATTAATTGTTAGGATGTATATTAATTGTTGTTAGGTGGTTTAATATAGATAATTTAATAGATGAAAGGGAGGATTCCGTGTTGATTACTCTAAAAAGCTTATTATAATCAGCACAGAGAACTCTAAAAGAATCATGCAAGCTATAGTTATTATTACAGAAACCCAACGAAAGTGGTACAAAATTCCGTGTGACCCTAGAAGAAACACAGAAGTTTAGTTGGTTAAGCAGGAAAGGAGAGTCAATGTCGTATTTTATTAGTTTTAGTATAACCATAACACCTAGCATAATACGACGGTTAGTCAAGGAGGGTAGGTTAATTAGCAGGAGTCGGCTTGAGTAAGGTGGTAAATCTGAGTTCGAAACCCAGTTAAAGCGACGCAAAGCAAAGAGCAAAAATTGTTTTTGGACAGACTCAATTCTGTCTTGATGGACCTGGTATTGAGGAGACCATACACAGGATCCATATTCCAAAATCGGGCGAACAAGAGATGTGAATAACAATTTTGTCGTATAAGGGTCTTCGAATTCTTTAGCCCATCTTTTAATGAAGCCAAGAGCCCGATACGCCTTATTGACAATGTGTGTTATATGGCAATCAAATTTCAACTTATGATCAAAAAGAATTCCAAGATCTATTACTTCAACAGTTCTGTGAAGTGGAAATTGATCAAGGGCATAGTTGACAACGTGAAAATTACTTCTATAAAAAGACATGACCTTACACTTCGAACAGTTTAAAAATAGCAAATAACAGCTACACCAAGTAAAAAATGAGTCAATATCGACTTGATGTGAATTAGCGGTCAGTTCATTGTATGTTAAGCAAAGTTTCACATCATCAGCATACATTAGAATATTAGAAAAGTGTAGAACAGATGGAAGATCATTTATAAATAGGTTAAAGAGTAAAGGGCCCAGATGACTGCCCTGAGGAACACCAGAGGATACAGAAATAGGCTTAGATAGCAAACATTTGAATAACACCCTTTGGGACCTACCAGTTAAGTAATTGGAGATCCAAAGGAGCAATGGGTAGGAAAAACCAATAAGATTAAGCTTATGAAGAAGAAGTAAGTGATTTACTGAATCAAATGCTTTGCTGAAATCTGTGTAGACAACATCAGTTTGCATTTTTTTCTGAAAACCTTTATTAATTAGTGAGGTGAATTCCAGAAGATTCGTGGAAGTCGATCTAGATTTTACAAAGCCATGTTGATGTGGCGAAATAAGTGACTTGCACTTATGTATTAACTCTACGGTAATAATTTTTTCCAACAATTTTGGAATAAAAGATAATTTGGAAATACACCTATAATTCTTTACTTCCGACTTAGACCCCATTGAAGAGGGATAGAAAAAGATTTTTTCCAGATTGAAGGAAACGCAGAAGTTGCTAAAGACAAGTTAAATAACTTGAAAATGGGTCTATATAAGCTATTGGCACAATATCTAAGTACGCATCCTGGTACTCCGTCAGGACCGGGAGAGAAGATTAGATTGGATTTAAGTTTCACTTAGTTTAGCTGTTTCATGTGTTGCACACTTTGCTATTTCGCTTTGTTTTGAGTAACCTTTAGTGGATTTACTACTCAGCGAATTCAAAGGCGTCTTCTTAAAATTTGATACAATTTTAAGTTGTTCACTTTCACTATCACTCGTTTTACCGACGCGGGATATTGAAGTTCTTTAGCGGATGATACATAGAGAATTGAATATGTTTAATATCGCATCAACTAGTATCATCCTACCGGCTGCGCCACTTACGTTTTCTTTACGAATGTGAGTCGAACTAATGATCTGTCTTTCGACTAAGATCAACGCTGCAGAGTTTGAATGTAGAAATAAACACGAACGAGTTCAGAATATAGCCACTTTATTGTTTTACTGTCAGCTTAAGACTAAATGTACAGAGTTTTGATCGGCTCGAAGTGAGTCGCGAGAAACGGAAATGCTTTTGTCAGCATTTTTATTTATTTGTGTTTAAGTGCATGCAAAAAGAATGATTAAGTTATACAACAATCATGCGCTTTACTTTTTTGTGGATTCAAGTCTCATTACGTTGTGTTGTGTATTTATGCACGCGCAAGATTGTATGCGCGTTGTTTTTGTTAGATTTAAGTTTATGTAAGCGTAATATGAGAAGCATATTAATTATGCTACTATATATATATATTATTTTTATTATGTTTTCTTTTTTTTTTTTTTTTTTTTTAATAATAACAAATTTTTTTTTTTGAAAATTTAAGAAAGTATTGAAAATTTAAAAATATTGATATTAACAATTGTTAAAATAAAACTATATGTTTTTTTTTATATTTAATTAAAACAATTTTTTTTTGTTTAATCAAAATTAAATTTTATGATTTGTAAAGATCAAAAATAAAGAAAATAAAGAAAAATGTATTTTTGTATATTTAGTAACATTGTTTTGTTCTTATGGGTGGCCAACCCTACAAAATATATTAAGAATTGAAAATGTTTAACCTATCTTTATGGACTATCTGTTTTTTATTTTTGTTTCCTACTATTGTAATATTATTATTTTCTCCTATCTTTGAAACTAAATATGGTCCTAAATACTTATTATCTAGCTTATGACCTGTTTCGTTTTTTAATAAAACCTTATCTCCTATCTTTAATTCAAAATTACAAACATTTCTATCATATTTAACTTTTCTATCGGCTTTTGCCTTTTCTAACATATTCCTAGCTCTTTTATAAGCTACTCCTAATCTTAATTTTACCTCTTTTGAATAGTCATCCATGTTATAAATGGGATCTATTCTGTCTATCTTGTTAAAATCTGCGAACTGTCTTGGTAATCTGCCAAATACTAGTTCATATGGACAATATTCGTGAACTACTGATGGTGTTGTATTGAAACAATAAGTAAAATATTGTATCCAAACATCCCAATCAGTTTTGTCAACAGAAGTGTAAGAGCGAATATACTCGTTAAATGTTCTGTGACTTCGTTCTATTGTTCCCAAAGTCTGGTGATGGTGTGCGGTTGAAGTAATGTTCTTTATCTTCATATATTTGCACAAGTCGTCTATTATTTGATTTTTATACTCTGTTCCCATGTCCGTAATGATTGTTTTCATTGGACCGTACTTGAGTATAAAATTTTAAAATATAGCCTTAGCAACTGATTTTGCACTTTTGTTTGGTATGGGTACCGTAACCAAATACTTAGTTAAATCACATATTATAGTGACAGCATACTCATTTCCATCTTCTGATCTTGGAAGTGGACCAATGGTATCTATCAAAACTATATCAAATGCTGTTGCTGGCGTCTCAGTTATGGTCATTGGCATTTTCGTATGTTTCAACGTTTTAGCCTGTTGGCATTTTAAACATGTCTTAACATATTTACTTATTGCCTTGGTCATCTGTGGCCAGTAATAAAAGTTTTTTATTTTCTTCAGGGTTCTAGAAATTCCTGAGTGGCCTCCTTCTGACGGATCGTCATGATATAGACAGAATTGCTTTAATTTGAACCTTATCATCTTTATCTATCTTAGTCACCTTATTTAATAGCGCTATTTTTACATTTTTTAGTATTCTGTTGCCCTTTTCTTTAAAATTCGTAATAGTGACAAACTCAAAGATTTGTTCATTTGGTGACAATTGCGTTTGAATGATCTTATTTATTCTTGCTTCTTCATTAAGCCTTTGAAAAAACTGATCTAAATCGATTTTTTCATTAGAATAAAAATTAGTCATATCGAAACGTGTTATAATATTTTTGCCTCTTTTTACGAAACACTTATGTTTGTTTATTTTGAGAACAACATATTTTTTGGCATCAATGTTATTGATTACCTGATAGATATTGGGCATTTCTATATTTTCTTTTCTTTCTAATTTGGGTTCTTGTAATATTTCTCCTGCGCAGGAATTTTTCTGGCTTGCTGAAGCTCTCGTTTCGACCTTCAGTACCTGTCTATTCATTTCTTTTAGCTCTCCGATGGTTATTCGCGAAAGAGCATCTGCTATATAGTTATTATACCATTCGACCATTGAAAATGGTCAAAAAAGGGTATACTAACTTTGTGAAATGTATGTAACAGGCATAAGGAGGCGTGGCAGACCCCATAAAGTATATATATTCTTACTCAGGATCACTAGCCGAGTCGATTGAGCCATGTCCGTCTGTCTGTCCGTCTGTCCATCTGTTTGTTTGAGACAACGGATCTCAGCTATTAAAAGAGCTAGAGACTCCAAATTTGGCATGGAAGTTCCTAAATTTCCCAAGCAGATAAAGTTTATGTTAAATGTTTGATGCCACGCCCACCGCCCCCGCAAATCGGTAATTTGTGATTATTAGAAAGTTCTGCTTTAGTATGTATAAAGCTATATGCCATACGAACATATTCTCCAAATTACAATTCGATCGGACCAATATTACAGAAGTTATTCAAGTCAAAGTTTTCAGTACAAATGTACGAGCAGCAGCCTGCGCCCAACTTTAGCAGTTGACGTCGACGTTGACGTCACTCTTAACGTGCGTCGCTGTGTGAGTGTGAGCGAGAAAGCTATATGTAGTAGAAGTATTTGTGCAAAATTTCTGTTTGAAATTATGAGTGTGGTTACACGTTTGTAGCGGATTTTAGAAATTGGGAGAAGGGTATCCTACTGTCGGGCGTTCGTCTGTAGCCCTACCCACTTGTTTTTCCCCTTGAGATATCCTACTGTAAAATCGTATTCTTCAAGATCCAGACGCATTCTGGTTAACTTGGAACTCGGATTTTTCATTGAAAAAAGGTATGATTGTGGCCTATGGTCACTCTGTACTAAGAAATTCCTACTATATATATATGGTCTAAAATGATTAATTGCCCAATAAATAGCTGCTAGTTCTTTTTATACCCTTCGACCAATGAAAATGGTCAACAAAGGGTATACTAACTTTGTGCAATGTATGTAACAGGCATAAGGAGACGTGGCAGACCCCATAAAGTATATATATTCTTGCTCAGGATCACTAGCCAATTCGATTAAGCTATGTCCGTCTGTCTGTCCGTCTGAATTGTCCCTTGCCCTATTCCTGATAAATTTGTTGTGTTTCTTGAGTTTAAATTATTTAGATTATTATTACTGCATTTAAGCAGTGAAATTTCTGCACCTGTATCTATTAATAGAGTTACCATTGAATTGGTACTCATATTTTTTAACTTTATAAAAATACTTAAATTGAGATTGATTCGATACAGACTTACTGTTGGCAATTGCTCAAGGGGGCCTGCTGGTTTTCCGTCTGTATGTTTCTGACGGTATTATTGTTCCTATTCGAGTTTTGGTTATGGTTACCCCTATGGTAGCCTCCACCTCTGTTGTTGTTCTGGTTACCGCCGCGTCCTCTATTTCCTCCGCGGTAACCACCTCGGCCTCTATAATTGTTATTATAGTTGTAATAATTACCTCGGACATTACCTCTGTTTTGGTAATTTCCTCGGTTATTATTACCTCGAAAGTTCCCTCTATTGTTATAGAATAACACACTATTCGAATTGCCGGTCATTTCTGTACAGCAGTGTATATATTTTTCAATCACGCTATTCATCCTGTTGAAATTTCCTGCTTCCAGAATGGTCTTGAGCTTTTCGTGCTCACAATTCTTTGTCATTGCATTGTTTGAATCTAGACCGTCATCTAGGTCAAGCGACCTACGTAGGTTTTCAATTTCCATTGTATACTTTTACCACGTTGTTGTGTATTTAGCAATTTTGCTTTAATGACATCAGTCGATTCGCCTTTAACTGATGCCTTTAATACACCTATTATTCCCGTAATGGTCCTTTCATTCTCAACTTTGTATGACAAAGGGCCAATTATTTTTATCTTAATGACTTCAACGGCTAACATCTCCTGATCTCCTTTCGTGAGATCTGTTAATCGGAGAGCCGTCAAAAATCTGTTTAAATTGACTTTCTTGCCATCGAATTCGAGTATCGTGGACGAAATTTGTCGCACGTATTCCCTTGAAGTTGCGGCTGAATCTGTCATATTGTCTTCTAAATCTGTGTTTGTAGGCTCTGAATTTTCTTCTTCTCCTATTTCTGGCAATTTAATTGTTGCCGGTATTGTCAGATCGTGTAGATCTTCTTCTTTAATTTCCTGTTCAGAGTCCTCTTCTTTATTATCTTGATCGGATTCTTCCGATACTTCTTTATTGTCACTTATTTCAATTTCAACTGATGTGTTGAATATTGTAGGGACAGTCGGATTTAAATTATGTTTTTTACTTACTAAAAATAATTTTTCTCTAAACTTGTTTACAAATTTTAACGCTTGCGTTAAATGAATTCTAGTTAATCTGTCTTTATTTATATTTAGTAATTGGCGAGCTTCATTATAGCATTCTACCAATATTTGTGCATGCTTATTAAGAGTGTCTTGTTGCACTTCTCTATTTTGGCTTATGCACTTGTACGACTTGTCCAAAGCCGTTTTAATTTCTTTTAATTCGTTTTGAAAATCTTGCCAGTCCATTTATATATTATCATAAATTCATCTGTGCAAGAGAATTTTATAAATCCTCGTTGAGCCTAAATAGATATTACTTTTACTTGTTGTACTTTTACATAAGGTAAAGTAGATAATACCTTGGCCTTTTCATGTTTCGACAAATGAAACAAAGGACTTGTACATACATCGAACGTATTGATGTATTCCTCTTCAAATTCATATAAGCTGATAAACGTACGAAATTTACTTAAGATCTCTATTGATCTTATTATAAAAAATGGTTCTCTTTCCAAAATATCCTGAACTATTTCTTCCATTTTTTTTGTCAATCTTTGAATATATAAATTTTTATTTGAATATTGGGGACTCTCTTCAGAATCCTCCCAGCTGTCATTTAACAAATCTAAATATTCTTTTTATTTTGTTTAAAATCCATTTCAAAATATATATAGTGACATATCCATTCTACACCCACACTTTAAACTCCCCAAACTCACACACACACGCACATTATTGTAAAACGCACATACACACATTAATGTATAAGTACAATATGTAATCAAAGAACGAGAGCCCTTCGATTAACTTTGGTTCCCACAGATCATAAATCTAGAAACCCGATCACCCAAATAATTGTCCCCCAATTCGACCACTTGGCTAGCCCCAATGTTTACAGCGAGCCAACTGAAATAATAGAACCTGATCACCCAAACAATTGTCCCCCAATTCGATCACTTGGCTAGCCCCAATGTTTACAGCGAGCCAACTGAAATAATAATGAAGCTTCATCACCCGGGTCTCCGCCCAAGGTTTAGAGCGAGCCAACTGAAATAACAAAACTTTATCACCCGAGCTTCCGCTCAGGCACTTGTCTCAGGATTCTCCAATTACCCCTATTTATCGGGAACCTCTCCCTCTCTCAATGAGAGAACATCAAAATCAAATCAGTCAAACTCTCTCAAAGAGAACATTAGAATCAAATTAGCCAAACTCTCTTAAAGAGTTTGCTCTCTTCACAACCACTCTGCCTATATAAACCCAGGCGCGCTTCCAAGCAGTAGTTCAGTTCAGTTCAGGAGAGTTCAGTAAACTTTCAGTTTAATTCAGCTTAATCCCGATCACCGAGTACGCTATCAACCGCGATAGCTCACTAAAGTCTATTATCAACCGAAGATAATCTGATGGCTCTAGTTCTTCCTTTGGAAGAAAAATAAAAAGTGTTTAATTAATAAAAAAACTTAGAAAACAACTGTGTTTTTGTTTTTTTTATTAAACCCTCGGTCTGAATTCGTTAATGGCGCAGCCGGTAGGATAAAACGGAAAAGTTGTGCGACTCGTTTACCGATATCAATCTAGTGATAAAAGATCCTTGTACGACCAAGCGTATCTTTTTGTGATTGAACCACGCGAATCGGCGCTAAAGTAAACTTGACCTCGTAATACAATAAAATCGTTTTATCCGCCAAAGAACTTACGGTGATTGACACACAATAGTCAATCTACTGCAAGAACAATAAAAGTGTAAAAACAACCAAAAACAATAAAAGTGTAAAAACAACCAACAACAATAAAAGTGTAAAAACAACCAAAAACCAAACAAACCCTGCTAAAACAAAATAACAATGGCAACCGAACAAGTTCAACTATTGTCGGAGCCCCACCTTAATCAGGCATTAGGTCAAGTAAGACAAATACCTGTATTTAACGGAAACACGCAAGAGCTCAGTGCCTTCATCAAAAGGATCGAGTTCATACCCCAATTATACCCAACAAGTGACACCAGACAGAAGCATGTGTTCTTCAGTGCCATCGAGATGCAACTCACAGGAGATGCCCAACGCGTATCCCAACTTTCAGGAGCCAGAAGCTGGCCAGACCTAAGGAGTGCCCTTATTGACGAGTACAAAACCCAAACACCATGTGAGGAGTTGTTACGACGTCTTTACAACACACCTTTCCCCGGAACTATCCGTAAGTTCGTCGAAGATTTAGAAACTAAGTCATTTATAATATCAAACAAACTCATGTTAGAAAACGATATCAATAACACCATATATTACACAAATGCGTTAAACACTACAATTAAAAAAGTAATCAAGAGAAAGTTACCTGATAGGCTATTTATGACTCTTGCTAGATCTGATATATCAACAGTATCCAAACTTAAACAAGTAGCGCAAGAAGAAGACGTATACGAATTAACTTACAACGACAGAATAAAACCCCAAATTAATTCTAAATCAAATCCTTCCCAAAACTCAAAGAGTAAAGGACAAAATCAAAATTTCGTGAACAATGCAATGCATGTCACAAATAAATCTTCTCCAAGCACTAGTTCCAAACCAGTGGAATCAAATCCACAAGTTTTCAATGAATTTAAACAAAAACTAAATTCGGGTAGAGCCCAAAATTCCCTTAATTACCAACAACAAGGTAGCAATGCACCAAACCCTCCAGTTAAAAGGCAAAGAGAAAATGCTAGTGACCAATACAAAATGGACACAGGCGAAAATTTTCTTCAACCAGCCTCGGAATCGGAAAGCGATTCTGAAGAAGAGGAAACCCATTCTTAAAAATTAAAATGAATAATATTACCCTTAGATGCCTAGTAGACACTGGTTCATCTATCAATATTATGAAACAAAATTTTTTCAATTTTCCAACCAAGCCTTCTAAAGTAAAACTATAGTATTAAACCAAAGCGTTTCATTGCATTCAAGCAAACTATGTCCTACTAAACAAACCTTTTTTATTCACAATTTCTCAGAAAATTATGACTTACTGTTAGGTAGAAATTATTTAGAGTCAACTAATGCTCAAATTAACTACTCAACTCAAACGGTCAATATAAATGGATATCCATTTAAAATGTGGTACGACCACACCCAAACAGATGAGTCCAAGGCTACCAACGAGTGCCCTAAGTCATCTAACACAGAGGAAACACCTCTACTTACCCCAAAAAGGAGAAAACCCTCCTAGAAATTAAAACGTGGAATTCCCACGAACAACAAGATAGGTCCCAAGTTACCAATGAGTACCCCAGTCTATCTGACCAAGAGGAAACCCCTCCTAAAACACAAAAAAGAAAGAAAACCTCTTTCAAAAAAGATAGGTCCCAAGCTACCAATGAGTGCCCCAGTCTATCTAAAATAGAGGAAGAACCTCTAAACATAGAAGAAGCCCTTCTAGGAAAAATGTGGAATACCCACGAACAACAAGATAGGTCCCAAGCTACCAATGAGTGCCCCAGTCTATCTAAAATAGAGGAAGAACCTCTAAACATAGAAGAAGTCCTTCTAGAAATACCCTCTAACTTCGCCTTAGACGACGAGTTAAGAGAATCCAATGTATTCAGATTGGAACATCTGAATACAGAAGAAAGGGAACAACTTTCGCATGTCTTGTTAGAGTACAATGATATTCAGTACAGAGAAGGTGAAAATTTGACCTTCACAAGTACGATTAAACATTCTATTCTTACAAAGCACGAAGACCCTATTTATAAAAAACCTTATAAATACCCCCAAGCGTTTGATCAAGAGGTCAACAAACAAATTAACGAAATGATAGAACAAAATATAATTAGGAAATCTAAATCCCCTTATTGTTCTCCAATTTGGATTGTCCCAAAGAAAAACGATGCTTCTGGCAAACCAAAATTTCGATTAGTCATAGACTATCGCAGTCTCAATGAAATAACCATTGATGACAAATTCCCTATTCCTGTAATGGACGAAATATTAGACAAGCTTGGACGCTGTCAATACTTCTCAACTATTGATTTAGCTAAAGGTTTCCATCAAATTCAAATGGACCCGCAATCAATATCCAAAACAGCATTTTCAACAAAACACGGACATTACGAATATCTTCGTATGCCCTTTGGTCTGAAAAATGCACCAGCAACTTTTCAACGTTGCATGAACAACCTCCTAGAAGACTCAATCTACAAGGATTGTCTAGTTTACTTAGATGATATTATCATTTATTCCACTTCATTAGAGGAACACATAATATCATTGAAAAGAGTATTCGAAAAGCTACGATCAGCTAACTTAAAATTGCAACTTGACAAATGTGAATTTCTAAAGAAAGAAACTGAGTTTCTTGGTCACATTATCACAACAGACGGTATAAAACCGAACCCCAACAAAATAAACGCAATTGTTAATTTTCCCATTCCTAAAACCACAAAAGGAATAAAGTCTTTTCTTGGACTCTGCGGATTTTACCGTAAGTTCATCCCCAATTTTGCAAAAATAGCAAAACCAATGACACTCAAATTAAAAAAAGGAGCAATAATCAATACAAAAGATACCGATTACATGTCCGCTTTCGAAAAACTAAAAGTACTCATCACATCTGATCCAATACTAATATACCCTAACTTCGAAAAGAAATTTTCATTAACAACAGATGCGAGTAATATAGCTATAGGTGCTGTATTATCTCAAGAGCATAAACCCATTTGCTATGCAAGCAGAACTCTTAACGAACACGAACTCAATTAATCAGCAACAGAAAAAGAACTATTAGCTATAGTATGGGCAACAAAATATTTCAGGTCTTACCTATTCGGTAGAAAGTTCGAAATATTAAGCGATCATAGGCCACTTGTATGGCTAAGTAACGTAAAAGAACCCAATATGAAATTACAAAGATGGAAGATAAAGCTAAATGAATATGATTATAATATCCAATACCTACCTGGTAAGGAAAATCATGTCGTTGATGCCTTATCCAGAGTTCAAATTCAAGAAAACTTCCTAGGAGAAGATAACCCAGTTTCCATTACTACAGCAGCTACTGTGCATAGCGCACAAGAAGACAACCAAAGCCACATTTCCTTAACCGAAAGACCCCTCAATTATTACAACAGACAATTAGAATTCTTAAAAGATAATTTTGACGATATCCAAATAATAAGATACTTTCATAAAACTAGAATAAAAATTAGTTACAAAGAAATGACCGACACCCTTGCCAAAACCTTAATTAAAGAATACCTCTGCACGAAGAAAAGTGTTATTTACTTCCCTAATGAAGCCGACTTTAAAATCTTTCAAAATGCTTATATTCAAATCATAAGTCCCGACAATTTCACTAAAACTATGAGAACCAGTGGTAAACTAATAGATATCCAAACATATGCTCAATTTAAAGAAATTATCCTCAAAACACATAAAGAATTATTACACCCAGGCATAGAAAAAATCACTCTTCAGTTCAAAGAACTTTATTATTACCCCGATTATCAAAAACTTATCCAAAATATCATAAATGAATGTGAAATCTATAACATTGCAAAAACCGAACATAGAAATACAAAATTAGCCCTGGAAACAACCCCAGAAACCTTCAACCCCAGAGACAAGTATGTCATGGATTTTTATTTAATAAACAATAAACAATTCCGATCATGTATTGATATTTATTCTAAATACGCCTCCCTGATAGAAGTAAATAGTAGAGATTGGCTTGAAGCTCAAAGAGCTATTTTACGTATATTCAATGACATGGGTAAACCCATAGAAATAAAAGCCGACAAAGACTCCGCCTTCATGTGCACCGCACTCAAGCTCTGGTTAGATTCAGAAGGAGTAACTTTAAACATAACAACGAGTAAAAATGTAATTTCTGATATTGAGAGATTTCATAAAACTGTCAACGAAAAACTAAGAATAATAACAAGCGAGAATGAACCAGAAAACCAATTCACTAAGTTCGAAAAAATACTTTACGTATACAATCATAAAACAAAACACAACACAACTGGTCGAACACCAGCAGACATCTTCATTTATGCAGGCACCCCTGCCTATAACACGCAGCAAAATAAAATAGACAAAATTGACAAACTCAACGAAAGTAGACAAGAATACAATATAGACACTAATTTCAGAGAATCTCCTCTGGTTAGATCAAAAACAACTAACCCATTTAGAAAGACAGGAAACTTAAGACAAATAGACGATAAACACTATGAAGAAACAAATAGAGGTAGAAAGATAATACATTATAAATCTAAGTTTAAAAAGAAAAAAGAAAATTAATAAAATAAAAAAAATAAATATAATAATGATAATTCCAGGCTCATTCCCGATCATGATAATCATGTTATGCCTACTATCAACAATTAGCACGCAAAACCTAGAAGTAACCCCTTCGGCCAAAAACGGTTATCTAATCTTTCAAACCGGATCAATTAATTTACCTATAAACTATGAATATCATTACTTATCTATTAATTTAACTAAAACCGAAATAATTTATGAAGAACTTATCAAACAAACACAAATTTTTGAAAATTTACCACAAATTCAGTACCTAACAGAAAAACTCAATAGAGAAATGAATGGCATTAGAATTGCAAAGCGTAACAAACGCGGTCTTGCAAATTTTATGGGAACTATTTACAAATACTTATTCGGCACATTAGATCAAGAAGATAAAGAAGAATTACAACAACAAATAGGTAACATTTCCAAAAACAATATACAAATAAGCGAACTCAACCATGTAATAGAAGCCATTAATGAAGGAATAAAAGTAACCAATCAATTAAACAATAATTTTGAAGGAGACCAAATGTTAGCCTTACTAATTTTCAACTTACAACAATTTACCGAATACATAGAAGACATAGAACTTGGTATGCAACTGACACGCTTAGGTATCTTTAATCCAAAACTTTTAAAACATGATTCCCTTACTCACGTAAATTCTGAAAAAATTCTTAATATCAAAACTTCTGCTTGGCTTAAATCTGACACTAACGAAATTTTGATAATATCCCACATTCCGAGAGAAATAATTAAAACACCTATTTTCGAAATAATACCATACCCCGACGAAAACAATAACATACTAACTGAAACAATACATGACAAATATTTTTCGCATAACAATCAAACTTTTATAGCAAGTTCTCAAAGCTTGATCATAAATAAATGCATAACAGGTATACTTAATCAAGTCTCAACACAATGTAGATACAGTAAAACACGCTCTGATTATACCCTTCGACCATTGAAAATGGTCAAAACAGGGTATACTAACTTTGTGCAATGTATGTAACAGGCATAAGGAGGCGTGGCAGACCCCATAAAGTATATATATTCTTGCTCAGGATCACTAGCCGAGTCGATTGAGACATGTCCGTCTGTCTGTCCGTCTGTCCGTCTGTCCGTCTGTCCGTCTGTCTGTTTGAGACAA
Organism: Zaprionus tsacasi; assembly: GCA_018904105.1. Lineage (NCBI taxonomy): Eukaryota > Metazoa > Arthropoda > Insecta > Diptera > Drosophilidae > Zaprionus > Zaprionus tsacasi. The sequence continues at coordinate 14,100 of JAEIFR010000095.1, forward strand.
CGGATCTCAGCTATTAAAAAAGCTAGAGACACCAAATTTGGTATGGAGGTTCCTAAATTTTGCAAGCAGATGAAGTTTATGTTAAATGTTTGATGCCACGCCCACCGCCCCCGCAAATCGGTAATTTACGATTATTAAGCAAACTATTAAACTTATAAAGTTCTGCTTTGGTATGTATAAAGCTATATATCATACAAACATATTCTCCAAATTACAATTCGATCGGACCAATAACACAGGAGTTATTCAAGTCAACGTTTTCAGTACAAATGTACGAGCAGAAGCCTGCGCGCTGCTTTCAGTAGTTGACGCCGACGACGACGTCACTCTTAACGTGCGTCGCTGTGTGAGTGTGAGCGAGAAAGCTATATGTAGTAGAAGTATTTGTGCAAAATTTCTGTTTGAAATGATGAGTGTGGTTACACGCTTGTAACAGATTTAGAAAATTGGGAGAAGGGTATCTTACTGTCGTGCGCTCGACTGTAGCCATTCCCACTTGTTTTGAAATAAAATATGTTGAACCTAATATAATCACAACTTGGAACCTTCCCAAAACTATGTTAAATCAAAATTGTATTAATAGAGAAATTATAATAGAAGGTAATAACATGATAAAAGCATTTAATTGTTCCATTCAGTTAGAAGAAATTTTGATTACCAACACAATGTTAGACTAAACTCAAACTATCTATGTAAACAATAATGTAACAAAACTTGAACCACTTGAATACATTCAGGCAAAAGAAATAATTGAACAACACACTCAAACTAATAATGTCTTCCAAATAATAACAATCACAACATTGGTAATAATAATTATAGTCGCAGCATTATACTTTATTTATAAATATAAGACTATACCACAAAAATTAATTGTAAAATTCAAGAATCAAAATCCAGAAAATGAAACTATCATAAGTCCTGAAACAGAAAATAATGTACCTTCAGTAAGTAACCCTGTATTGTACCCTAAAGTTATTGCCTGAGGACAGGCCTTTTTCTTAAGGATGGGGAAGTGACATATCCATTCTACACCCACACTTTAAACTCCCCAAACTCACACACACACGCACATTATTGTAAAACGCACATACACACATTAATGTATAAGTACAATATGTAATCAAAGAACGAGAACCCTTCGATTAATTTTGGTTCCCACAGATCATAAATCTAGAAACCCGATCACCCAAATAATTGTCCCCCAATTCGCCCACTTGGCTAGCCCCAATGTTTACAGCGAGCCAACTGAAATAATAGAACCTCATCACCCAACCAATTGTCCCCCAATTCGATCACTTGGCTAGCCCCAATGTTTACAGCGAGCCAACTGAAATAATAATGAAGCTTCATCACCCGGGTCTCCGCCCAATGTTTAGAGCGAGCCAACTGAAATAACGAAACTTTATCACCCGAGCTTCCGCTCAGGCACTTGTCTCAGGATTCTCCAATTACCCCTATTTATCGGGAACCTCTCCCTCTCTCAATGAGAGAACATCAAAATCAAATCAGCCAAACTCTCTCAAAGAGAACATTAGAATCAAATTAGCCAAACTCTCTTAAAGAGTTTGCTCTCTTCACACCCACTCTGCCTATATAAACCCAGGCGCGCTTCCAAGCAGTAGTTCAGTTCAGTTCAGGAGAGTTCAGTAAACTTTCAGTTTAATTCAGCTTAATCCCGATCACCGAGTACGCTATCAACCGCGATAGCTCACTAAAGTCTATTATCAACCGAAGATAATCTGATGGCTCTAGTTCTTCCTTTGCACATTAGGCGATTTTCCCAAAAAAGTGGCATAAAGTCAAAAAATGTATGGTAGAATATTAATAAAATCTTGTTATTTATTAATAGTAAACACTTCAGGAAGCTTGAAAAAAATTTTCATTTTCGTTGGATGGCAACTCTCTTTATGTGGCAGCCTCTTAAAGGCGGCTAATGGCAAGCAGATTTTGATTGTAAAAGTTACCGCGAAAATTTTACTTCTGCAATCGATCAGTGTGCGTATGTTTTTATGCAGTTAAATATATGTATTTAGTATGGAAAACAAAGATGAAGGTATATGTAATCTGTATGTTATGGCAAAAGTACATAAATATTTGTGTTGTTGTTTTTGTCCAGTGTTGTTGTTGGTTGTATTTGAACTAAAATTTTAACAATTTTAATCGTGTTCCATGAGGTATTTCTATATCAAGAGCAAGGCAGAGCAGGCAATTAATAATGACAAGTTACTAACTTAAATGTATATTTTCATTTGGTAAAAATCTCATTTCCTCGTTTTCCCCCGTTTATACAAAAAACGCACTTGTAGTTGCTGTTGCGATTACCAACAGCGAGCGATTTTTAACTGCTTATTTTTAAAGTTTGTAATAATATAACTACATATATGAATAAAAATTTGTTATCTTTTTTATTGAATATTATGTCTAAGTATAATAAAATAAAAATTTTCATTTTGTTTCAATTTTAGTTGAACATTTATAATTTTCTCTTAAATATATGCACATATTAGTGGCGGCCTACAAATTGCGAAAAAAGGAGTGATCCAATTCTCGAAAAAAAAAATTCCGAAATTAGAGTTAAATATAACGAACATTTTAAAAAAAAATTATGTCTCTAGCTTTATTTTTAGACTTTATGCCGCCAAAATCGACAAATCGCCCATAGTGCTTTGGAAGAAAAATAAAAAATGTTTAATTAATAAAAAACTTAGAAAACAACTGTGTTTTTGTTTTTTTATTAAACCCTCGGTCTGAATTCGTTAATATATATATTTTTTATTTTATGTATGCTCTTATTATACCCTTCGACCATTGAAAATGGTCAAAAAAGGGTATACTAACTTTGTGCAATGTATGTAACAGGCATAAGGAGGCGTGGCAGACCCCACAAAGTATATATATTCTTGCTCAGGATCACTAGCCGAGTCGATTGCGACATGCCGGTTGTTGTCCGTCTGTCCGTCTGTCCGTCTGTCCGTCTGTATGAGGGAACGGATCTCAGCTATTAAAAAAGCTAGAGACACCAAATTTGGAATGGAAGTTCCTATATATAAGAGGGTATTATGGCTACATGTCGATGCTTCAAATCCGGACATTTAAGATTACCCTTTATACCAAGTTTATAAAATCCGTTACAAACGTGACAACCACACTCATACGATTTCCAACAGCAATGACTAATAAATCAATTACATTTTATACAATATAGCTTACTAGCTCCTGCACTCATCATGACGTGCATCGTTAAGAGCGACGTCGATGTCAGGCGTCAAACTACTGAATAGCAGCGGCAGGTTTTTGCTGTACATTTGTATTGAAAACGTTGACTTGAATAACTTCTGTGTTTTTGATCCGATCAAATTGTTAATTTGGAGAATATGTTCATATAGGTGTATAGCTTTATTTTATTCTTACCACAGCAGAACTTTCTATTAGTTTAATTAATTTTTTTGTTTTCTTAAAATTTATCTAATTTCGGATGATTTCTGTGGGAAGTTGTTTGGATTTATCATTAACATGTATTAAGCCCAGGATCTAAAGTGATTTGCAATAATTTGTAGGAACTTCTTCCATACCAAATTTGCGGTGGTCTCTAGCTTTTTTAATAGCATGGCCGTTTAGTTCCGTTGTTTCAAACAGACAGATCGGACAGAATGAAGACGTTTGTTACAGACAGATAGAATCTGTTTCCTTTCGACTTCGGCTTTATTGATCTATATACATTGTCGCTAATTGAATAGGTAAATCCTTTACGGGTTTGCAGACGCCTTGCGTTAGTGCCAGTTAAACATACATTTCGTATGCTTTGAATTCTAAGTATATTGTTGACCTTTGTCGACAATTCTATCGGGAAAGGTTCGCTCAATGTTACAATTGGTTATTATATTAAAATAAACAAATATGCATTCGTAGTGCAATTGAAAAAAGTATGCAACGCAGTGCAAAGTAAAAAAATATTGCGCTCTTGGTAGCGCTGTCGGTAGTTGTTGTCGATGTTATGCGCTCTTTGTAGCGCTGTCGGAAGTTGCTTGTAGTAGTTGTTTAGTATGATTGATCCACCGTTGCTGTAGTGTGCGGATAGCGCACCACAGAGTCCCGCGTTGGCGTAGTGAGCGGGCTGCTCACCACGTGGATAATGCTGCTGTGTGTCAGCTGGTCGTCACCGATCTTGGCACGCTGACACTCCCTCGCTGCTGTAGTGCGGATAGCGCACCACAGTTTTTCGCTTTTCGTTGTCGGCCTGTGTCAGCTGGTCGTCGCCGATCTTGGCACGCTGACACTCCTTCGCTGCTGTCTATTTCTTGGCTGCTGATGATGTTGCTGGCTGCTCACAGGTCCCCAGGCAGTGAGGACTCCAGACTCCTCCGCAGTCGGTGGGCATGTCTTCTTATATTTCGGCAGGCTTTTTGGCTAGGGAGGTTGAATTTTGTTGTTATTTGTTGAATTTTTTGGTTTGATTGAGCGGGTGTGGTGGGGTTTGTCTTTTTTGTCTCTTCGAGAAATTTTACATAGTGGTCCAGCTCAGCTTGTAGCTTTCGAGCTTTCGACCATTCGGGCGCTGGAGTGTTCGTATATAATAGCCACTTTAGGTGCGCTATTCTCTTTTTCACTTTATTTCGAACTCCGCCCTTCCTTGCTCATCACCACTCACACTCTACTCACTCAGATTGTTTTTTTTTTTTTTTTTTTTATTTCTCCGCCTTGCCGCCGTCTTGATTCGTATAGTTATATAATTATGTACTTTAGTTCATCCTTGCGGTTCCTTTTGTCAATTTCCAGTCCAACGTTGGACGACTGTCACGGTCGCCATGTAATAACTCACAAAAAAGCACTTTATTTTAGTTTTGTGTTTCTTTATTAATGAAACGGAGATGGTTCCGCTTCATTTGAATATTCTTTTGATTCTGTTCTTACGATCTACATATAAAAGGTTTCTTAGCCTAAAGCTTAGAGGAAGCGCTGCCAGCGTAGGCTGCTTATATGTATATCTTATATATATATAGTGACATATCCATTCTACACCCACACTTTAAACTCCCCAAACTCACACACACACGCACAATATTGTAAAACGCACATACACACATTAATGTATAAGCACCATTATTGTAAAACGCACATACACACATTAATGTATAAGTACAATATGTAATCAAAGAACGAGAGCCCTTCGATTAACTTTGGTTCCCACAGATCATAAATCTAGAAACCCGATCACCCAAATAATTGTCCCCCAATTCGACCACTTGGCTAGCCCCAATGTTTACAGCGAGCCAACTGAAATAATAGAACCTGATCACCCAAACAATTGTCCCCCAATTCGATCACTTGGCTAACCCCAATGTTTACAGCGAGCCAACTGAAATAATAAAGCTTCATCACCCGGGTCTCCGCCCAATGTTTAGAGCGAGCCAACTGAAATAACAAAACTTTATCACCCGAGCTTCCGCTCAGGCACTTGTCTCAGGATTCTCCAATTACCCCTATTTATCGGGAACCTCTCCCTCTCTCAATGAGAGAACATCAAAATCAAATCAGCCAAACTCTCTCAAAGAGAACATTAGAATCAAATTAGCCAAACTCTCTTAAAGAGTTTGCTCTCTTAACACCCACTCTGCCTATATAAACCCAGGCGCGCTTCCAAGCAGCAGTTCAGTTCAGTTCAGGAGAGTTCAGTAAACTTTCAGTTTAATTCAGCTTAATCCCGATCACCGAGTACGCTATCAACCGCGATAGCTCACTAAAGTCTATTATCAACCGAAGATAATCTGATGGCTCTAGTTCTTCCTTTGGAAGAAAAATAAAAAGTGTTTAATTAATAAAAAGACTTAGAAAACAACTGTGTTTTTGTTTTTTTTATTAAACCCTCGGTCTGAATTCGTTAATGGCGCAGCCGGTAGGATAAAACGGAAAAGTTGTGCGACTCGTTTACCGATATCAATCTAGTGATAAAAGATCCTTGTACGACCAAGCGTATCTTTTTGTGATTGAACCACGCGAATCGGCGCTAAAGTAAACTTGACCTCGTAATACAATAAAATCGTTTTATCCGCCAAAGAACTTACGGTGATTGACACACAATAGTCAATCTACTGCAAGAACAATAAAAGTGTAAAAACAACCAAAAACAATAAAAGTGTAAAAACAACCAAAAACAATAAAAGTGTAAAAACAACCAAAAACCAAACAAACCCTGCTAAAACAAAATAACAATGGCAACCGAACAAGTTCAACTATTGTCGGAGCCCCACCTTAATCAGGCATTAGGTCAAGTAAGACAAATACCTGTATTTAACGGAAACACGCAAGAGCTCAGTGCCTTCATCAAAAGGATCGAGTTCATACTCCAACTATACCCAACAAGTGACACCAGACAGAAGCATGTGTTCTTCAGTGCCATTGAGATGCAACTCACAGGAGATGCCCAACGCGTATCCCAACTTTCAGGAGCCAGAAGCTGGCCAGACCTAAGGAGTGCCCTTATCGACGAGTACAAAACCCAAACACCATGTGAGGAGTTGTTACGACGTCTTTACAACACACCTTTCCCCGGAACTATTCGTAAGTTCGTTGAAGATTTAGAAACTAAGTCATTTATAATATCAAACAAACTCATGTTAGAAAACGATATGAATAACACCATATATTACACAAATGCATTAAACACTACAATTAAAAAAGTAATCAAGAGAAAGTTACCTGATAGGCTATTCATGACTCTTGCTAGATCTGATATTTCAACAGTATCCAAACTTAAACAAGTAGCGCAAGAAGAAGACGTATACGAATTAACTTACAACGACAGAACAAAACCCCAAAATAATTCTAAATCAAATCCTTCTCAAAACTTAAAGAGTAAAGGACAAAATCAAAATTTCGTGAACAATGCAATGCATGTCACAAATAAATCCTCTCCAAGCACTAGTTCCAAACCAGTGGAATCAAATCCACAAGTTTTCAATGAATTTAAACAAAAACTAAATTCGGGTAGAGCCCAAAATTCCCTTAATTACCAACAACAAGGTAGCAATGCACCAAACCCTCCAGTTAAAAGGCAAAGAGAAAATGCTAGTGGCCAATACAAAATGGACACAGGCGAAAATTTTCTTCAACCAGCCTCGGAATCGGAAAGCGATTCAGAAGAAGAGGAAACCCATTCTTAAAAATTAAAATGAATAATATTACCCTTAGATGCCTAGTAGACACTGGTTCATCTATCAATATTATGAAACAAAATTTTTTCAATTTTCCAACCAAGCCTTCTAAAGTAAAAGTCCACACTATAAATGGCACTATAATATTAAACCAAAGCGTTTCATTGCATTCAAGCAAACTATGTCCTACTAAACAAACCTTTTTTATTCACAATTTCTCAGAAAATTATGACTTACTGTTAGGTAGAAATTATTTAGAGTCAACTAATGCTCAAATTAACTACTCAACTCAAACGGTCAATATAAATGGATATCCATTTAAAATGTGGTACGACCACACCCAAACAGATGAGTCCAAGGCTACCAACGAGTGCCCTAAGTCATCTAACACAGAGGAAACACCTCTACTTACCCCAAAAAAGGAGAAAACCCTCCTAGAAATTAAAACGTGGAATTCCCACGAACAACAAGATAGGTCCCAAGTTACCAATGAGTACCCCAGTCTATCTGACCAAGAGGAAGCCCCTCCTAAAACACAAAAAAGAAAGAAAACCTCTTTCAAAAAAGATAGGTCCCAAGCTACCAATGAGTGCCCCAGTCTATCTAAAATAGAGGAAGAACCTCTAAACATAGAAGAAGCCCTTCTAGAAAAAATGTGGAATCCCCACGAACAACAAGATAGGTCCCAAGCTACCAATGAGTGCCCCAGTCTATCTAAAATAGAGGAAGAACCTCTAAACATAGAAGAAGTCCTTCTAGAAATACCCTCTAACTTCGCCTTAGACGACGAGTTAAGAGAATCCAATGTATTCAGATTGGAACATCTGAATACAGAAGAAAGGGAACAACTTTCGCATGTTTTGTTAGAGTACAATGATATTCAGTACAGAGAAGGTGAAAATTTGACCTTCACAAGTACGATTAAACATTCTATTCTTACAAAGCACGAAGACCCTATTTATAAAAAACCTTATAAATACCCCCAAGCGTTTGATCAAGAGGTCAACAAACAAATTAACGAAATGATAGAACAAAATATAATTAGGAAATCTAAATCCCCTTATTGTTCTCCAATTTGGATTGTCCCAAAGAAAAGCGATGCTTCTGGCAAACCAAAATTTCGATTAGTCATAGACTATCGCAGTCTCAATGAAATAACCATTGACGACAAATTCCCTATTCCTGTAATGGACGAAATATTAGACAAGCTTGGACGCTGTCAATACTTCTCAACTATTGATTTAGCTAAAGGTTTCCATCAAATTCAAATGGACCCGCAATCAATATCCAAAACAGCATTTTCAACAAAACACGGACATTACGAATATCTTCGTATGCCCTTTGGTCTGAAAAATGCACCAGCAACTTTTCAACGTTGCATGAACAACCTCCTAGAAGATTTAATCTACAAGGATTGTCTAGTTTACTTAGATGATATTATCATTTATTCCACTTCATTAGAGGAACACATAATATCATTGAAAAGAGTATTCGAAAAGCTACGATCAGCTAACTTAAAATTGCAACTTGACAAATGTGAATTTCTAAAGAAAGAAACTGAATTTCTTGGTCACATTATCACAACAGACGGTATAAAACCGAACCCCAACAAAATAAACGCAATTGTTAATTTTCCCATTCCTAAAACCACAAAAGGAATAAAGTCTTTTCTTGGACTCTGCGGATTTTACCGTAAGTTCATCCCCAATTTTGCAAAAATAGCAAAACCAATGACACTCAAATTAAAAAAAGGAGCAATAATCAATACAGAAGATACCGATTACATGTCCGCTTTCGAAAAACTAAAAGTACTTATCACGTCTGATCCAATACTAATATACCCTAACTTCGAAAAGAAATTTTCATTAACAACAGATGCGAGTAATATAGCTATAGGTGCTGTATTATCTCAAGAGCATAAACCCATTTGCTATGCAAGCAGAACTCTTAATGAACACGAGCTCAATTACTCAGCAATAGAAAAAGAACTATTAGCTATAGTATGGGCAACAAAATATTTCAGGTCTTACCTATTCGGTAGAAAGTTTGAAATATTAAGCGATCATAGGCCACTTGTATGGCTAAGTAACGTAAAAGAACCCAATATGAAATTACAAAGATGGAAGATAAAGTTAAATGAATATGATTATAATATCCAATACCTACCTGGTAAGGAAAATCATGTCGCTGATGCCTTATCCAGAGTTAAAATTCAAGAAAACTTCCTAGGAGAAGATAACCCAGTTTCCATTACCACAGCAGCTACTGTGCATAGCGCACAAGAAGACAATCAAAGCCACATTTCCTTAACCGAAAGACCCCTCAATTATTACAACAGACAATTAGAATTCTTAAAAGATAATTTTGACGATGTCCAAATAATAAGATACTTTCATAAAACTAGAATAAAAATTAGTTACAAAGAAATGACCGACACCCTTGCCAAAACCTTAATTAAAGAATACCTCTGCACTAAGAAAAGTGTTATTTACTTCCCTAATGAAGCCGACTTTAAAATCTTTCAAAATGCTTATATTCAAATCATAAGTCCCGACAATTTCACTAAAACTATGAGAACCAGTGGTAAACTAATAGATATCCAAACATATGCTCAATTTAAAGAAATTATCCTCAAAACACATAAAGAATTATTACACCCAGGCATAGAAAAAATCACTCTTCAGTTCAAAGAACTTTATTATTACCCCGATTATCAAAAACTTATCCAAAATATCATAAATGAATGTGAAATCTGTAACATTGCAAAAACCGAACATAGAAATACAAAATTAGCCCTGGAAACAACCCCAGAAACTTTCAACCCCAGAGACAAGTATGTCATGGATTTTTATTTAATAAACAATAAACAATTCCTATCATGTATTGATATTTATTCTAAATACGCCTCCCTGATAGAAGTAAATAGTAGAGATTGGCTTGAAGCTAAAAGAGCTATTTTACGTATATTCAATGACATGGGTAAACCCATAGAAATAAAAGCCGACAAAGACTCCGCCTTCATGTGCACCGCACTCAAGCTCTGGTTAGATTCAGAAGGAGTAACCTTAAACATAACAACGAGTAAAAATGGAATTTCTGATATTGAGAGATTTCATAAAACTGTCAACGAAAAACTAAGAATAATAACAAGCGAGAATGAACCAGAAAACCAATTCACTAAGTTCGAAAAAATACTTTACGTATACAATCATAAAACAAAACACAACACAACTGGTCGAACACCAGCAGACATCTTCATTTATGCAGGCACCCCTGCCTATAACACGCAGCAAAATAAAATAGACAAAATTGACAAACTCAACGAAAGTAGACAAGACTACAATATAGACACTAATTTCAGAGAATCTCCTCTGGTTAGATCAAAAACAACTAACCCATTTAGAAAGACAGGAAACTTAAGACAAATAGATGATAAACACTATGAAGAAACAAATAGAGGTAGAAAGATAATACATTATAAATCTAAGTTTAAAAAGAAAAAGAAAATTAATAAAAGTAAATATAATAATGATAATTCCAGGCTCATTCCCGATCATGATAATCATGTTATGCCTACTATCAACAATTAGCACGCAAAACCTAGAAGTAACCCCTATTCAGGCCAAAAACGGTTACCTAATCTTTCAAACCGGATCAATTGATTTACCTATAAACTATGAATATCATTACTTATCTATTAATTTAACTAAAACCGAAATAATTTATGAAGAACTTATCAAACAAACACAAATTTTTGAAAATTTACCACAAATTCAGTACCTAACAGAAAAACTCAATAGAGAAATGAATGGCATTAGAATTGCAAAGCGTAACAAACGCGGTCTTGCAAATTTTATGGGAACTATTTACAAATACTTATTCGGCACATTAGATCAAGAAGATAAAGAAGAATTACAACAACAAATAGGTAACATTTCCAAAAACAATATACAAATAAGCGAACTCAACCATGTAATAGAAGCCATTAATGAAGGAATAAAAGTAACCAATCAATTAAACAATAATTTTGAAGGAGACCAAATGTTAGCCTTACTAATTTTCAACTTACAACAATTTACCGAATACATAGAAGACATAGAACTTGGTATGCAACTGACACGCTTAGGTATCTTTAATCCAAAACTTTTAAAACATGATTCCCTTACTCACGTAAATTCTGAAAAAATTCTTAATATCAAAACTTCTGCTTGGCTTAAATCTGACACTAACGAAATTTTGATAATATCCCACATTCCGAGAGAAATAATTAAAACACCTATTTTCGAAATAATACCATACCCCGACGAAAACAATAACATACTAACTGAAACAATACATGACAAATATTTTTCGCATAACAATCAAACTTTTATAGCAAGTTCTCAAAGCTTGATCATAAATAAATGCATAACAGGTATACTTAATCAAGTCTCAACACAATGTAGATACAGTAAAACACGCTCTGATTTTGAAATAAAATATGTTGAACCTAATATAATCACAACTTGGAACCTTCCCAAAACTATGTTAAATCAAAATTGTATTAATAGAGAAATTATAATAGAAGGTAATAACATGATAAAAGCATTTAATTGTTCCATTCAGTTAGAAGAAATTTTGATTACCAACACAATGTTAGACTACACTCAAACTATCTATGTAAACAATAATGTAACAAAACTTGAACCACTTGAATACATTCAGGCAAAAGAAATAATTGAACAACACACTCAAACTAATAATGTCTTCCAAATAATAACAATCACAACATTGGTAATAATAATTATAATCGCAGCATTATACTTAATTTATAAATATAAGACTATACCACAAAAATTAATTGTAAAATTCAAGAATCAAAATCCAGAAAATGAAACTATCATAAGTCCTGAAACAGAAAATAATGTACCTTCAGTAAGTAACCCTGTATTGTACCCTAAAGTTATTGCCTGAGGACAGGCCTTTTCTTAAGGATGGGGAAGTGACATATCCATTCTACACCCACACTTTAAACTCCCCAATCCCACACACACACGCACATTATTGTAAAACGCACATACACACATTAATGTATAAGCACCATTATTGTAAAACGCACATACACACATTAATGTATAAGTACAATATGTAATCAAAGAACGAGAGCCCTTCGATTAACTTTGGTTCCCACAGATCATAAATCTAGAAACCCGATCACCCAAATAATTGTCCCCCAATTCGACCACTTGGCTAGCCCCAATGTTTACAGCGAGCCAACTGAAATAATAGAACCTGATCACCCAAACAATTGTCCCCCAATTCGATCACTTGGCTAACCCCAATGTTTACAGCGAGCCAACTGAAATAATAAAGCTTCATCACCCGGGTCTCCGCCCAATGTTTAGAGCGAGCCAACTGAAATAACAAAACTTTATCACCCGAGCTTCCGCTCAGGCACTTGTCTCAGGATTCTCCAATTACCCCTATTTATCGGGAACCTCTCCCTCTCTCAATGAGAGAACATCAAAATCAAATCAGCCAAACTCTCTCAAAGAGAACATTAGAATCAAATTAGCCAAACTCTCTTAAAGAGTTTGCTCTCTTAACACCCACTCTGCCTATATAAACCCAGGCGCGCTTCCAAGCAGCAGTTCAGTTCAGTTCAGGAGAGTTCAGTAAACTTTCAGTTTAATTCAGCTTAATCCCGATCACCGAGTACGCTATCAACCGCGATAGCTCACTAAAGTCTATTATCAACCGAAGATAATCTGATGGCTCTAGTTCTTCCTTTGGAAGAAAATAAAAAAGTGTTTAATTAATAAAAAGACTTAGAAAACAACTGTGTTTTTGTTTTTTTTTATTAAAGTTAATATATATATATTGTCGCCAAACGACGACTCTGGGGGGGAGGAATAAGAGGAGTAGTGCTATAGGCCCCATATAGCCCATAGCCAGCGTGAGAATGCTGACTATGCATTTACATATGTATATTACGTTAGCCCCCTAAAAGTGCTACAATATTATCGTGTGTTATGATTACATACGAGTACATTGTTTAATCAATATGGGTGCATACCACACTACCTTCTGGCGCGGCCGCTTGCTCGTGGGCACATTTTCGTTCAGCTTACCGCTGCCTTTTAGTGAGCAGCAACTCCTCGACCTTGTTGGCATATTGGCTTGAAGTGGCCTTCATTGCCAATTTGCCCTCGAAGTGATTTCTTGCCTCTTCGATTTTCTCTTCGGCACACTCCAGCTTTTTCCTCTCCTCAGGGGTGAGTTTGTTGCTGCCAGCGAGCCGAGATTTGATTTTCAAGGCTGCTTTGTACTGGGCTTTGGCTCTCAAGCCCTCCTTCGTCTTTTTGGGCGCTTCCCTACTAGGGGAGTTGGAACCCTTGACTGGGGAGCGCAAGAGGCTTTCTTCCGCGTCAGCACTTATTTCCAATGCCTTGAGGGTCACTGTCCGAGTCTGCATGGACTCTGGTACCGCGCCACATCTTGGCATTCTTGGACGTTGAGGCAGTTGTACAACTGTCCTGGCCTGCTCCCACCAGTACAGAGGTGTGACCGCTGGCGACACGTAGAGGGGTGTTCACCCCCCCGTGCCCTCCGGTGGTAGCAGTCACGCCTTCCACCGACGTTTGGGCTGACATCCCAGCCCGAGTTGAATCTTTGAACGACTCCATCTTCTTCTGCATGCATTGGTTAATTTTGTTCTTGGGAACCAACCCATAGCATTTTAGGCCTATCTGCCAGGCACCTCTAACCATGGCATCGGACACCGCAGCACCAGACTTTGATAGTCCGTATGTTGTTGTGTCCTTGCCTTAGCTGGGCCGTGTATTGGCCCGAGCAACAAGACAGTGTCTGACTCTGATGTTTGAGTCAATACACAGCCCATTGCCCAGCCGGCACCCTTGTGGAGGGTTCAGTCAGAGGGTTTGTGCCGGCCATCTTGGGCCTTTACTCTTTAACCTATTTATAAACGACTTTCCCTCTGTTACTCGTATACACTATTCTAATAGTCTAATGTATGGTGATGAGGTGAAACTTTGCTTAGCATAAATTTTTGACTTGGTATAGCCGTAATTTGCTATATTTACACTGTTCGAAGTACAAGGTCATGTCTTTTTATAGAAGTAATCTTTTTATAGAAGTAATTGATTAATTGATTGTCCGCTGCCTTCTTTAAAGCACTTATGCGGCACTCTTGGTTGTTGAGGGGGTTGATAATAGTTTCGGGTGTCGTTCTGTCGGTCGCGATTTAAATCTTCTCTGAATTCATTATACAAATTTGATCTGTTTTGATCGAATTGTTGTTTTCTGGACGGAAAAGTTTGTTTATGAGGGGTCTGATTGTTTACGCTTTTGTTTCGGATCTGCGTGGGATATAGGAATGGGTTAAAGGGGCGAACGAATGGTTGATTGGGGTGCGAATTTTTGTTTTTATTAATATTAGTATTGTTGTTAGTGCTTGGGTTTTGTGAATTTGAATTACATTTTGGACAATTATTTTTATACCCTTCGACCATTGAAAATGGTCAAAAAAGGGTATACTAACTTTGTGCAATGTATGTAACAGGCATTAGGAGGCGTGGCAGACCCCATAAAGTATATATATTCTTGCTCAGGATCACTAGCCGATTGAGACATGTCCGTCTGTCTGTCCGTCTGTCCGTCTGACCGTCTGTCCATCTGTCTGTTTGAGACAACAGATCTCAGCTATTAAAAGAGGTAGAGACACCAAATATGGCATGGAGTTTCCTCTGTTTCCCAAGCAGATGAAGTTTATTTCAAGTGTTTGATGCCACGCCCACCGCCCCCGCAAATCGGTAATTTACGATTATTAAGCAAAGTATTGAACATATATATTTACGATTATTAAGCAAAGTATTAAACTTAGAAAGTTCTGCTTTGATATGTGTTTCATTTCCTAGTGAACGGACGTGTTTTTTTTTGCGGTTCGATTTTTCGGCTTTTTTATTAAAAACAACCGGTGTTTTGTCTTTAATTAACTTTAAACTCAAAGTTTAACTTTAGCCCGTTCACGACGCGTGTGCATGCTTCTGTAAATTAGTCAAACTTATCTGAGTTTGCTAATTTTAGATTCTATTTTTGTTTTCTGTTTGGTGCATCGGTTCTGCATAGTTTGGTGCATTTCGTTCTATCTATTCTCTTTTCGGTAAGCGACGTAATTGTTAGTGTTGTTTGTCACCCCTAATTTTTGTCTCTCCTTACCTCTCCTAATTCTTTGAGCGTGCCTAAGCTGCTCTCACGCTTTGCCGCTCTAGCACTTATCTTTTTCTCTGCTCTCTCTGCTCTCTGCCCTTTACGCGCGTTAATTTCTCTCTCTTTTCCTTTTCTTGTTTTGGTTTTGTTTTCTTTTTGGCTGATTTTGTTTTTACAGTAGGTGTTCCCTATAATGGACGTTTTGATTTGTTATAAGAAATCCTGCCTTAAGCAGGTGACTGCCGCCCAGGCAAGCATCTCGTGTTGGCTATGTGACAACGTAGTACACGCGAAGTGTGCTGGATATACTGGCCCGACGGCTGACGCCGTAGCCAAGCGCACTTAGTTTCGTTATTGCTGTGATGTGTGTAGGGAGGTGGAGAACGAAATGTGTTCGTTTAGGCGTCAAACGAAGACTGGATTTAGGGAACTGTTTGGAAGTTTTCGCAAACTATCTGACCAGTTCTCTGCGCTTGATTCGTCTTTCAATAACCTTAAGTTATTGAATGAATCACCAAAGCGTAAGAAATCCGCACGAAACCAAAAGGCTTTAGTTAGCGCCACCCATCTCCCTCTAATTGACCAGCCAAGCACGCCAGTGACCCAGCCGTTAATTTCGTTTACCAATTGCCCAATAGTAACGAGATCTTCGCCTCAATCGCTTCCTGATAATGTCATTGAGTGTGTGCAACCTGTGACGCCCATAATTTCCGACAAGTCCGCTGTGGTATCGTTGCCCGTGCAACAGTTATTAGTTTTACCGAAGGCGTGTTCAAGTTCTGGTTTACCAGAAGAGAACCTATGCTCTGGAGTTATACCTGAGGCGCCCTAAAATTTTCTAGGTGTTCCACAAAGGAAACAAATTGTTGTTTCCAGGCTTGCCCCTGACCTCACATCAAATGATGTAACAGCCTATATTCAAGAAAAAATTCATTCCTTGGATATTAAAGTGGAAAAATTTTAGTTTTCTTATGAGAGGGACATATCATCCTTCAAAATAAGTGTCCCCAACGAAATCCTGGGCATTATATGCTCGTCTCAATTTTGGCCGGTGCATGTAATGGTCAAAGAGTTCGAAACAAAGAAGAAGAAAAATCGCCCACCGATTAATCTTCCTTTGCCGTCTCTAGTCTCAGCCCAACAAAACAACATTAAACAAAAAAAACTAACATGCTCCTTAACTCTTTCATATCAAAATGTTAGAGGTCTATGTACTAAACTTTCAACTTTATATATTAAAAGTCTTTCTTTTTATACCCTTCGACCATTGAAAATGGTCAAAAAAGGGTATACTTTAGGCAATGTATGTAACAGGCATAAGGAGGCGTGGCAGACCCCACAAAGTATATATATTCTTGCTCAGGATCACTAGCCGAGTCGATTGAGACATGTCCGTCTGTCTGTCCGTCTGTCCGTCTGTATGAGGGAACAGATCTCAGCTATTAATAAAGCTAGAGACACCAAATTTGTTATGGAAGTTCCTTTATATAAAAGGCAGGTGAAGTTTATGTTAAATGTTTATTGCCACGCCCACCGCCCCCGCAAATCGGTAATTTACGATTATTAAGCAAAGTATTCAACTTAGAAAATTCTGCTTTGGTATGTATTACAATCCGCTCGGACCTATAACACAGAAGTTATTTAAGTCAACGTTTTCAGTACAATTGTACGAGCAGCAGCCTGCGCGCTGCTTTCAGTAGTTGACGCCGATGTCGACGTCACAAAGACTATATTTAATCTGTTATCAGACAGAGATTATCTTTCAGTTCTTGGGGACTTTAATATCCCTGATTGTAATTGGACAAGTGTCGAGACAGTGTCGATTCAAATTCTCTGCTGCCCTCACGGCACCATGACGTTTTTGACGGTCTGTTTGATATGTCATTGTCGCAGGTCAATCATATCTTAAACTGTAGTAACAGATCGTTAGACTTATGCTTTGTCTCCGATCCATCAGAGTGAATTTAGTCAAGACTCAACCACTTTCTTTCCCAGAAGATCCTTACCATCGTACTCTGGAAGTGTCTTTTGATTTTGGGGCTTGTATGTATAAACCTGAAAAACTGTGTAAACGCGTACGCTGCTTTAGAAAAGCAGATTTTAATTTATTAAATTCCTTAATTTCCCAATTTGATTGGTCGGAATTGTATGTGTCTACTGATATATCAGTAGCGACCAATATTTTTTATAAAATTATCCATTCATTCTTTGATATTTGCGTTCCGTGCTTTTATTCATCATCCTCGAGTAAGCCGCCATGGTTTACAAGAGAGTTGTCATGGTTAAAAAATTTAAAGTCAAGCCTTTACAAAAAATTTAAATGTAGTAACTCGCCCTTAGCCTTTTCACGCTACTTAAGCGCGCGGTCAGACTTTACAGTCGTAAACGCGAAATGTTATAACAAGTCGGAAAGGCTACAGTCACGCGTTGACTGTAAGAGGCCATGGATTTTAAGTATACATATATATTTAAAGTAAACCATAAAAACAGTAGTGAAGGGACAAAGCAAGCAGAATAGACAAGAGTCGATGGCATAAGTTAGAACGAGAGAGAGAGATATGTGAATTTTTGGCGCGAAGTAAGATTCATTACGCACACACACAAATATAAAATACAACATAACATAAAAAAATTAAAATAGGTAAATTCTCTTTTCGCCGTGGGGAATCGAACCCTGGCCGTTTGCATAGGAGTCCGTCATCCAAACAACTAGACCACCGTTGCTGCGTTCCGCGCACGCTAAAATTGCATATTTAGACCATTAGGTCAAATGTGTCATATTGTCTTGTACAACAATAACACTTCTATTGGATAGAACCAGATAATTTGTTGAAATATGATAAATGAAAGTAAATGTTATAATGATGAAAAAAAATAACTTTTAGAAGCGAAAAAAAGGTAATTAAAACTCAACCGCCTCTTCTGAGGGTTGAACCTCTATCTCTTCTTTGTTCAATTGCCGGCCTCTCAACACATTTGACTATCGCCGCAACTTTCGGCTATGCGGCTAATTTACTATTTCGATCTCATACACACACAAAACCATTTTCGCATTAAAAGGATCGAAAACGCACATGGTTGGCAGCAGCTTGCACGCAAGGCATCACAAATCAATAGAACACGTTAACTTGCGTAATCCCGATCGGGTTGCAATTTATAGACTAAGTTCACAACGTATTTAAATAGATGTATGCCAAAGCTCAAAGTTAAGACTTCAATACTTTGCTTAATAATCGTATATTTAAAATTAATTTCTGATTTACGGGGGCGGTGGGCGTGGTAACCAAAAGTTAAAAATGACGTTTACTGCCTAGGATATACATCAATCTTTCTGCCAAATTTGGAGTCTCTAGCTTTCTTAATAGCTGAGAAACGTTGTCTCATACAGACGGACAGACAGACAGACAGACAGACAGACAGACAGACAGACGGACAGACAGACATGGCTAGATCGACTCATCTAGTGATCCTGAGTAAGAATATATATAGTTTATGGGGTCGCAGATGTCTCCTTCTGCCTGTTATGCACATTCCGACAAACCTAATAGACCATGTATTTTTTTTAAATCCATGGCCTAAAAACTATTTAGCTCGTTGTAAGGTTAAGTTCATTCAGGACCCCAAACAGTTTTATAGTTTTGTTAACACGAAGCGTAAGTCTTTCGCTTTTCCTACTAACTTAACGTTTGAAAATGCTAATGCAATTACCGACCAAACCATGGCCGATCTGTTTGCAAAGTTTTTTCAAACAACTTATTCACCTTCTACACATACTACTCACTTTTACCCATACAACATTCCAAGTTCGAATGGTATCTTCTCCTCCCCCTTTCTAAACGAAAGCTCCCTTGTCAAGGATCTTCACTTAGTTAAGCCAGTTTTTTCACCAGGCCCTGACGGTGTTCCCGCTTGTATACTTCGGTTCTGTGCCAACTCCTTAAGTTAGCCTTTGCTCAAACTATTTTCGCTGTCCTTAGAAACTTCACTCTTTCCTTCCATTTGGAAGGAATCTTTTATTATCTCCTTATTGAAAAAGGGCAGCAAGTCTGAAGCAAGCAATTATAGAGGTATCTCTAAATTGTCGGCCATACCTAAATTTTTCGAGAATGTTATAACTCCTCACTTGCAACATTTATGCAGATCCGTTATTTCACCTTTTCAACACGGATTTATTAAACGTCGTTCAACTACGACAAATTTGCTGGAGCTGACATCCTTTGTGGTAAAAGGTTTTCAGGAAAATCTTCAAACTGATGTCATTTATACTGATTTCAGTAAAGCCTTTGACTCAGTGAATCATTCCCTTCTGGCACATAAGCTTGACCTTCTAGGTTTCTCACCTAAATTACTTAGTTGGATTGTAAGCTATCTGACTGACAGAACTCAAAGAGTCCTCTTTAAAAACAGCCTCTCAATTCCACTTCATGCCACATCTGGCGTTCCTCAAGGGAGTCATCTCGGTCCCCTACTTTTTACGCTTTTCATCAATGACCTGCCTTTGGTCATACGTCATACTCTCGTACTCTCATGTACGCAGATGATGTAAAGCTTTGTTATCAATTTAAAGAAGACCACTGTCACTCACACTTACAAGCCGACCTAAATAGTTTTCATTCGTGGTGTTGTGCCAATTTTTTAAACCTGAACAGCTCTAAATGCAAGCTGATGACATTCTCTCGAGCCAGTCCAATGTATACTTCTTATTCTCTTTGTGGTTGTGTCTTGGAAAGAATTACCCTAGTTGATGATTTGGGGGTCCGTTTGGACCGAAAACTAAAGTTTTCCAATCATATTTCTAATATGGTCAATAAAGCCATGGGTGTCCTTGGCTTTATTAAGAGATGGTCTAAGGAATTTGACGATCCTTATCTTACAAAGGCCCTCTACATTTCACTTGTTCGTCCTATTCTTGAATACGGTTCATGCGTATGGTGTCCCCAGTATACCATTCATAAAGAACGCATCGAGTCCGTACAAAAGAACTTTTTACTTTTTGCTTTACGTGGCCTTAACTGGGATGAAAATTTAAGACTGCCTTCCTATAACAATAGACTCTTATTATTAAATTTGCCTTCCCTAACTAATCGCAGAACCATGCTAGGGGTATTATTTATTAACAACCTTGTTCAAGGTGACATTGACAGTGAAGCCCTTGTAAGACAGCTTCACTTCTCTGTCCCATGCAGAAGTACTCGTAATTATCTTCCACTAATTCTTCCTTATTCTAGATCGAACTATGCACTGCACGATCCGTTCAGGGTATTATGTTCGGACTACAATAAACTTCAACACGTCATAGCTAGCACTAACTCTATTGCTGCTATGAAGTCTTTAATTCTTCTCTATTTAGTACGTAATTAGTTATATTATTTCCTCGATATTCTTTTTACTGCATGCATATATCATATATAATCTATCTTCTATCCGCGTTTTCTATGTTTATCGCGTTATTTCCTTACGCGTGTCTATTCCCATTTTTTACCGCGTTTCCGTGTCGTCCGTTATGCGACGGTGCCTCTCGGTCGGTTAGGCGGGAGGTGGACTTCGTCTGCGTTCCGCGCGTAATAAGCATCGGCTTGGTGTCGTTGGACCACTTGTTAATACATTCATTGTATTCAACGTCCAAAAAAAAAAAAAAAAAAATTAATTCCCTTTTCAGATATTCGAATGCTTCGTTGCATTCGCTTGTCCATTCAAATGGAACATTCTTCTTACAAAGCCTCGTTAAGTGGCGTAATTTCTCAGAGAAATTCTTCATAAATCTTCTGTAATAATTACAAAATGCGACGAATCGTCTAGCTTCTTCTGCATTCGCTGGTTGTGAGTAGTTTTTAATTACCTCATATTTAGAGTCATCTGGTAATATACCTTTATCAGTACATTTATGACCTAAATATGTAACCTCTTTCATAAAGAAAGTACATTTTTCTGGATGTAGTTTTAAATTATGTTGTCTACATAATTTGAAAACATCGGTTAAATTCTTAAGCATATGCTTTTCAGAACAATCGACTACGACTAAATCATCCATATACAGAAAAGCTTGCGAAGGCTGTAGGCCTGTGAATGCAACTGTCATCATTCTTTGAAATGAATTGGGGGCTATCTTTAACCCAAATGTCGCGTGTAGCGATATGAACCTGTCGATGTTGAGAATGATGTTATATTTCTTGACCTTTCGTCTAGTTCGATTTGGTGAAATCTTGACATAAGGTCTAGGCACGAGAAATATTTTGCTCGTCCTAACTGATCAAGAATATCTTCTATTCTTGGAAGTGGGAATTTATCTGCTAGCAGTTTCTTATTGATCTGACGATAGTCAACTACCAATCGCAATCTCTTTTCCGCCGAATTAGACAGTGATTTCCTGGGTACCAAGAGAAGTTGGCTATTATATTCTGATATAGACGGCTCAACAATGCCGTCTCTTATTAATTTGTCAACTTGCCTTTGAATTTCTGGCTTTTGAATTTCTGGCATTCTATAATTCCTAATATATATAGGGGTCTTATCGTTCAATCTCAATTTTTATACCCTTCGACCATTGAAAATGGTCAAAAAAGGGTATACTAACTTTGTGCAATGTATGTAACAGGCATAAGGAGGCGTGGCAGACCCATAAAGTATATATAGTGACATATCCATTCTAAACCCACACTTTAAACTCCCCAAACTCACACACACACGCACAATATTGTAAAACGCACATACACACATTAATGTATAAGTACAATATGTAATCAAAGAACGAGAGCCCTTCGATTAACTTTGGTTCCCACAGATCATAAATCTAGAAACCCGATCACCCAAATAATTGTCCCCCAATTCGACCACTTGGCTAGCCCCAATGTTTACAGCGAACCAACTGAAATAATAGAACCTGATCACCCAAACAATTGTCCCCCAATTCGATCACTTGGCTAACCCCAATGTTTACAGCGAGCCAACTGAAATAATAAAGCTTCATCACCCGGGTCTCCGCCCAATGTTTAGAGCGAGCCAACTGAAATAACAAAACTTTATCACCCGAGCTTCCGCTCAGGCACTTGTCTCAGGATTCTCCAATTACCCCTATTTATCGGGAACCTCTCCCTCTCTCAATGAGAGAACATCAAAATCAAATCAGCCAAACTCTCTCAAAGAGAACATTAGAATCAAATTAGCCAAACTCTCTTAAAGAGTTTGCTCTCTTAACACCCACTCTGCCTATATAAACCCAGGCGCGCTTCCAAGCAGCAGTTCAGTTCAGTTCAGGAGAGTTCAGTAAACTTTCAGTTTAATTCAGCTTAATCCCGATCACCGAGTACGCTATCAACCGCGATAGCTCACTAAAGTCTATTATCAACCGAAGATAATCTGATGGCTCTAGTTCTTCCTTTGGAAGAAAAATAAAAAGTGTTTAATTAATAAAAAGACTTAGAAAACAACTGTGTTTTTGTTTTTTTTATTAAACCCTCGGTCTGAATTCGTTAATGGCGCAGCCGGTAGGATAAAACGGAAAAGTTGTGCGACTCGTTTACCGATATCAATCTAGTGATAAAAGATCCTTGTACGACCAAGCGTATCTTTTTGTGATTGAACCACGCGAATCGGCGCTAAAGTAAACTTGACCTCGTAATACAATAAAATCGTTTTATCCGCCAAAGAACTTACGGTGATTGACACACAATAGTCAATCTACTGCAAGAACAATAAAAGTGTAAAAACAACCAAAAACAATAAAAGTGTAAAAACAACCAAAAACAATAAAAGTGTAAAAACAACCAAAAACCAAACAAACCCTGCTAAAACAAAATAACAATGGCAACCGAACAAGTTCAACTATTGTCGGAGCCCCACCTTAATCAGGCATTAGGTCAAGTAAGACAAATACCTGTATTTAACGGAAACACGCAAGAGCTCAGTGCCTTCATCAAAAGGATCGAGTTCATACTCCAACTATACCCAACAAGTGACACCAGACAGAAGCATGTGTTCTTCAGTGCCATTGAGATGCAACTCACAGGAGATGCCCAACGCGTATCCCAACTTTCAGGAGCCAGAAGCTGGCCAGACCTAAGGAGTGCCCTTATCGACGAGTACAAAACCCAAACACCATGTGAGGAGTTGTTACGACGTCTTTACAACACACCTTTCCCCGGAACTATTCGTAAGTTCGTTGAAGATTTAGAAACTAAGTCATTTATAATATCAAACAAACTCATGTTAGAAAACGATATGAATAACACCATATATTACACAAATGCATTAAACACTACAATTAAAAAAGTAATCAAGAGAAAGTTACCTGATAGGCTATTCATGACTCTTGCTAGATCTGATATTTCAACAGTATCCCAACTTAAACAAGTAGCGCAAGAAGAAGACGTATACGAATTAACTTACAACGACAGAACAAAACCCCAAAATAATTCTAAATCAAATCCTTCTCAAAACTTAAAGAGTAAAGGACAAAATCAAAATTTCGTGAACAATGCAATGCATGTCACAAATAAATCCTCTCCAAGCACTAGTTCCAAACCAGTGGAATCAAATCCACAAGTTTTCAATGAATTTAAACAAAAACTAAATTCGGGTAGAGCCCAAAATTCCCTTAATTACCAACAACAAGGTAGCAATGCACCAAACCCTCCAGTTAAAAGGCAAAGAGAAAATGCTAGTGGCCAATACAAAATGGACACAGGCGAAAATTTTCTTCAACCAGCCTCGGAATCGGAAAGCGATTCAGAAGAAGAGGAAACCCATTCTTAAAAATTAAAAAGAATAATATTACCCTTAGATGCCTAGTAGACACTGGTTCATCTATCAATATTATGAAACAAAATTTTTTCAATTTTCCAACCAAGCCTTCTAAAGTAAAAGTCCACACTATAAATGGCACTATAGTATTAAACCAAAGCGTTTCATTGCATTCAAGCAAACTATGTCCTACTGAACAAACCTTTTTTATTCACAATTTCTCAGAAAATTACGACTTACTGTTAGGTAGAAATTATTTAGAGTCAACTAATGCTTGAGTAGTTACTCAACTCAAACGGTCAATATAAATGGATATCCATTTAAAATGTGGTACGACCACACCCAAACAGATGAGTCCAAGGCTACCAACGAGTGCCCTAAGTCATCTAACACAGAGGAAACACCTCTACTCCCCCAAAAAGGAGAAAACCTCCTCTAGAAATTAAAACGTGGAATTCCCACGAACAACAAGATAGGTCCCAAGCTACCAATGAGTGCCCCAGTCTATCTAAAATAGAGGAAGAACCTCTAAACATAGAAGAAGTCCTTCTAGAAATACCCTCTAACTTCGCCTTAGACGACGAGTTAAGAGAATCCAATGTATTCAGATTGGAACATCTGAATACAGAAGAAAGGGAACAACTTTCGCATGTTTTGTTAGAGTACAATGATATTCAGTACAGAGAAGGTGAAAATTTGACCTTCACAAGTACGATTAAACATTCTATTCTTACAAAGCACGAAGACCCTATTTATAAAAAAACCTTATAAATACCCCCAAGCCTTTGATCAAGAGGTCAACAAACAAATTAACGAAATGATAGAACAAAATATAATTAGGAAATCTAAATCCCCTTATTGTTCTCCAATTTGGATTGTCCCAAAGAAAAGCGATGCTTCTGGCAAACCAAAATTTCGATTAGTCATAGACTATCGCAGTCTCAATGAAATAACCATTGACGACAAATTCCCTATTCCTGTAATGGACGAAATATTAGACAAGCTTGGACGCTGTCAATACTTCTCAACTATTGATTTAGCTAAAGGTTTCCATCAAATTCAAATGGACCCGCAATCAATATCCAAACTTAAACAAGTAGCGCAAGAAGAAGACGTATACGAATTAACTTACAACGACAGAACAAAACCCCAAAATAATTCTAAATCAAATCCTTCTCAAAACTTAAAGAGTAAAGGACAAAATCAAAATTTCGTGAACAATGCAATGCATGTCACAAATAAATCTTCTCCAAGCACTAGTTCCAAACCAGTGGAATCAAATCCACAAGTTTTCAATGAATTTAAACAAAAACTAAATTCGGGTAGAGCCCAAAATTCCCTTAATTACCAACAACAAGGTAGCAATGCACCAAACCCTCCAGTTAAAAGGCAAAGAGAAAATGCTAGTGGCCAATACAAAATGGACACAGGCGAAAATTTTCTTCAACCAGCCTCGGAATCGGAAAGCGATTCAGAAGAAGAGGAAACCCATTCTTAAAAATTAAAATGAATAATATTACCCTTAGATGCCTAGTAGACACTGGTTCATCTATCAATATTATGAAACAAAATTTTTTCAATTTTCCAACCAAGCCTTCTAAAGTAAAAGTCCACACTATAAATGGCACTATAGTATTAAACCAAAGCGTTTCATTGCATTCAAGCAAACTATGTCCTACTGAACAAACCTTTTTTATTCACAATTTCTCAGAAAATTATGACTTACTGTTAGGTAGAAATTATTTAGAGTCAACTAATGCTCAAATTAACTACTCAACTCAAACGGTCAATATAAATGGATATCCATTTAAAATGTGGTACGACCACACCCAAACAGATGAGTCCAAGGCTACCAACGAGTGCCCTAAGTCATCTAACACAGAGGAAACACCTCTACTTACCCCAAAAAAGGAGAAAACCCTCCTAGAAATTAAAACGTGGAATTCCCACGAACAACAAGATAGGTCCCAGCTACCATGCCCGTGCCCGTCTTCTAAATAGGGAAGAACCTCTAACATGAAAAGCCCTTCTGAAAAATGTGGAATCCCCACGAACAACAAGATAGGTCCCAAGCTACCAATGAGTGCCCCAGTCTATCTAAAATAGAGGAAGAACCTCTAAACATAGAAGAAGCCCTTCTAGAAATACCCTCACTTCGCCTTAGACGACGAGTTAAGAGAATCCAATGTATTCAGATTGGAACATCTGAATACAGAAGAAAGGGAACAACTTTCGCATGTTTTGTTAGAGTACAATGATATTCAGTACAGAGAAGGTGAAAATTTGACCTTCACAAGTACGATTAAACATTCTATTCTTACAAAGCACGAAGACCCTATTTATAAAAAACCTTATAAATACCCCCAAGCCTTTGATCAAGAGGTCAACAAACAAATTAACGAAATGATAGAACAAAATATAATTAGGAAATCTAAATCCCCTTATTGTTCTCCAATTTGGATTGTCCCAAAGAAAAGCGATGCTTCTGGCAAACCAAAATTTCGATTAGTCATAGACTATCGCAGTCTCAATGAAATAACCATTGACGACAAATTCCCTATTCCTGTAATGGACGAAATATTAGACAAGCTTGGACGCTGTCAATACTTCTCAACTATTGATTTAGCTAAAGGTTTCCATCAAATTCAAATGGACCCGCAATCAATATCCAAAACAGCATTTTCAACAAAACACGGACATTACGAATATCTTCGTATGCCCTTTGGTCTGAAAAATGCACCAGCAACTTTTCAACGTTGCATGAACAACCTCCTAGAAGATTTAATCTACAAGGATTGTCTAGTTTACTTAGATGATATTATCATTTATTCCACTTCATTAGAGGAACACATAATATCATTGAAAAGAGTATTCGAAAAGCTACGATCAGCTAACTTAAAATTGCAACTTGACAAATGTGAATTTCTAAAGAAAGAAACTGAATTTCTTGGTCACATTATCACAACAGACGGTATAAAACCGAACCCCAACAAAATAAACGCAATTGTTAATTTTCCCATTCCTAAAACCACAAAAGGAATAAAGTCTTTTCTTGGACTCTGCGGATTTTACCGTAAGTTCATCCCCAATTTTGCAAAAATAGCAAAACCAATGACACTCAAATTAAAAAAAGGAGCAATAATCAATACAGAAGATACCGATTACATGTCCGCTTTCGAAAAACTAAAAGTACTTATCACGTCTGATCCAATACTAATATACCCTAACTTCGAAAAGAAATTTTCATTAACAACAGATGCGAGTAATATAGCTATAGGTGCTGTATTATCTCAAGAGCATAAACCCATTTGCTATGCAAGCAGAACTCTTAACGAACACGAACTCAATTACTCAGCAATAGAAAAAGAACTATTAGCTATAGTATGGGCAACAAAATATTTCAGGTCTTACTTATTCGGTAGAAAGTTCGAAATATTAAGCGATCATAGGCCACTTGTATGGCTAAGTAACGTAAAAGAACCCAATATGAAATTACAAAGATGGAAGATAAAGTTAAATGAATATGATTATAATATCCAATACCTACCTGGTAAGGAAAATCATGTCGCTGATGCCTTATCCAGAGTTCAAATTCAAGAAAACTTCCTAGGAGAAGATAACCCAGTTTCCATTACTACAGCAGCTACTGTGCATAGCGCACAAGAAGACAATCAAAGCCACATTTCCTTAACCGAAAGACCCCTCAATTATTACAACAGACAATTAGAATTCTTAAAAGATAATTTTGACGATGTCCAAATAATAAGATACTTTCATAAAACTAGAATAAAAATTAGTTACAAAGAAATGACCGACACCCTTGCCAAAACCCTAATTAAAGAATACCTCTGCACTAAGAAAAGTGTTATTTACTTCCCTAATGAAGCCGACTTTAAAATCTTTCAAAATGCTTATATTCAAATCATAAGTCCCGACAATTTCACTAAAACTATGAGAACCAGTGGTAAACTAATAGATATCCAAACATATGCTCAATTTAAAGAAATTATCCTCAAAACACATAAAGAATTATTACACCCAGGCATAGAAAAAATCACTCTTCAGTTCAAAGAACTTTATTATTACCCCGATTATCAAAAACTTATCCAAAATATCATAAATGAATGTGAAATCTGTAACATTGCAAAAACCGAACATAGAAATACAAAATTAGCCCTGGAAACAACCCCAGAAACTTTCAACCCCAGAGACAAGTATGTCATGGATTTTTATTTAATAAATAATAAACAATTCCTATCATGTATTGATATTTATTCTAAATACGCCTCCCTGATAGAAGTAAATAGTAGAGATTGGCTTGAAGCTAAAAGAGCTATTTTACGTATATTCAATGACATGGGTAAACCCATAGAAATAAAAGCCGACAAAGACTCCGCCTTCATGTGCACCGCACTCAAGCTCTGGTTAGATTCAGAAGGAGTAACCTTAAACATAACAACGAGTAAAAATGGAATTTCTGATATTGAGAGATTTCATAAAACTGTCAACGAAAAACTAAGAATAATAACAAGCGAGAATGAACCAGAAAACCAATTCACTAAGTTCGAAAAAATACTTTACGTATACAATCATAAAACAAAACACAACACAACTGGTCGAACACCAGCAGACATCTTCATTTATGCAGGCACCCCTGCCTATAACACGCAGCAAAATAAAATAGACAAAATTGACAAACTCAACGAAAGTAGACAAGACTACAATATAGACACTAATTTCAGAGAATCTCCTCTGGTTAGATCAAAAACAACTAACCCATTTAGAAAGACAGGAAACTTAAGACAGATAGATGATAAACACTATGAAGAAACAAATAGAGGTAGAAAGATAATACATTATAAATCTAAGTTTAAAAAGAAAAAGAAAATTAATAAAAGTAAATATAATAATGATAATTCCAGGCTCATTCCCGATCATGATAATCATGTTATGCCTACTATCAACAATTAGCACGCAAAACCTAGAAGTAACCCTATTCAGGCCAAAAACGGTTACCTAATCTTTCAAACCGGATCAATTGATTTACCTATAAACTATGAATATCATTACTTATCTATTAATTTAACTAAAACCGAAATAATTTATGAAGAACTTATCAAACAAACACAAATTTTTGAAAATTTACCACAAATTCAGTACCTAACAGAAAAACTCAATAGAGAAATGAATGGCATTAGAATTGCAAAGCGTAACAAACGCGGTCTTGCAAATTTTATGGGAACTATTTACAAATACTTATTCGGCACATTAGATCAAGAAGATAAAGAAGAATTACAACAACAAATAGGTAACATTTCCAAAAACAATATACAAATAAGCGAACTCAACCATGTAATAGAAGCCATTAATGAAGGAATAAAAGTAACCAATCAATTAAACAATAATTTTGAAGGAGACCAAATGTTAGCCTTACTAATTTTCAACTTACAACAATTTACCGAATACATAGAAGACATAGAACTTGGTATGCAACTGACACGCTTAGGTATCTTTAATCCAAAACTTTTAAAACATGATTCCCTTACTCACGTAAATTCTGAAAAAATTCTTAATATCAAAACTTCTGCTTGGCTTAAATCTGACACTAACGAAATTTTGATAATATCCCACATTCCGAGAGAAATAATTAAAACACCTATTTTCGAAATAATACCATACCCCGACGAAAACAATAACATACTAACTGAAACAATACATGACAAATATTTTTCGCATAACAATCAAACTTTTATAGCAAGTTCTCAAAGCTTGATCATAAATAAATGCATAACAGGTATACTTAATCAAGTCTCAACACAATGTAGATACAGTAAAACACGCTCTGATTTTGAAATAAAATATGTTGAACCTAATATAATCACAACTTGGAACCTTCCCAAAACTATGTTAAATCAAAATTGTATTAATAGAGAAATTATAATAGAAGGTAATAACATGATAAAAGCATTTAATTGTTCCATTCAGTTAGAAGAAATTTTGATTACCAACACAATGTTAGACTACACTCAAACTATCTATGTAAACAATAATGTAACAAAACTTGAACCACTTGAATACATTCAGGCAAAAGAAATAATTGAACAACACACTCAAACTAATAATGTCTTCCAAATAATAACAATCACAACATTAGTAATAATAATTATAATCGCAGCATTATACTTCATTTATAAATATAAGACTATACCACAAAAATTAATTGTAAAATTCAAGAATCAAAATCCAGAAAATGAAACTATCATAAGTCCTGAAACAGAAAATAATGTACCTTCAGTAAGTAACCCTGTATTGTACCCTAAAGTTATTGCCTGAGGACAGGCCTTTTTCTTAAGGATGGGGAAGTGACATATCCATTCTACACCCACACTTTAAACTCCCCAAACTCACACACACACACGCACAATATTGTAAAACGCACATACACACATTAATGTATAAGCACCATTATTGTAAAACGCACATACACACATTAATGTATAAGTACAATATGTAATCAAAGAACGAGAGCCCTTCGATTAACTTTGGTTCCCACAGATCATAAATCTAGAAACCCGATCACCCAAATAATTGTCCCCCAATTCGACCACTTGGCTAGCCCCAATGTTTACAGCGAGCCAACTGAAATAATAGAACCTGATCACCCAAACAATTGTCCCCCAATTCGATCACTTGGTTTACGCGAGCCAACTGAAATAATAAAGCTTCATCACCCGGGTCTCCGCCCAATGTTTAGAGCGAGCCAACTGAAATAACAAAACTTTATCACCCGAGCTTCCGCTCAGGCACTTGTCTCAGGATTCTCCAATTACCCCTATTTATCGGGAACCTCTCCCTCTCTCAATGAGAGAACATCAAAATCAAATCAGTCAAACTCTCTCAAAGAGAACATTAGAATCAAATTAGCCAAACTCTCTTAAAGAGTTTGCTCTCTTAACACCAACACAATGCTTAGATAAACCCAAACTATCCTATGTAAACAGTCAATTAGTAACAGAAACTTGAACCACTTGAATACATTCAGGCAAAGGAAATAATTGAACAACACACTCAAACTAATAATGTCTTCCAAATAATAACAATCACAACATTAGTAATAATAATTATAATCGCAGCATTATATTTCATTTATAAATATAAGACTATACCACAAAAATTAATTGTAAAATTCAAGAATCAAAATCCAGAAAATGAAACTATCATAAGTCCTGAAACAGAAAATAATGTACCTTCAGTAAGTAACCCTGTATTGTACCCTAAAGTTATTGCCTGAGGACAGGCCTTTTTCTTAAGGATGGGGAAACTCAAACTCCCAAAACTCAAAGAGTAAAGGACAAAATCAAAATTTCGTGAACAGTGCAATGCATGTCACAAATAAATCTTCTCCAAGCATTAGTTCCAAACCAGTGGAATCAAACCCACAAGTTTTCAATGAATTTAAGCAAAAACTAAATTCAGGTAGAGCCCAAAATTCCCTTAATTACCAACAACAAGGTAGTAATGCACCAAACCCTCCAGTTAAAAGGCAAAGAGAAAATGCTAGTGGCCAATACAAAATGGACACAGGCGAAAATTTTCTTCAACCAGCCTCGGAATCGGAAAGCGACTCAGAGGAAGAGGAAACCCATTCTTAAAAATTAAAATGAATAATATTACCCTTAGATGCCTAGTAGACACTGGTTCATCTATCAATATTATGAAACAAAATTTTTTCAATTTTCCAACCAAGCCTTCTAAAGTAAAAGTCCACACTATAAATGGCACTATAGTATTAAACCAAAGCGTTTCATTGCATTCAAGCAAACTATGTCCTACTAAACAAACCTTTTTTATTCACAATTTCTCAGAAAATTACGACTTACTGTTAGGTAGAAATTATTTAGAGTCAACTAATGCTCAAATTAACTACTCAACTCAAACGGTCAATATAAATGGATATCCATTTAAAATGTGGTACGACCACACCCAAACAGATGAGTCCAAGGCTACCAACGAGTGCCCTAAGTCATCTAACACAGAGGAAACACCTCTACTTACCCCAAAGGAGAAAACCCTCCTAGAAATTAAAATGTGGAATTCCCACAAACAACAAGATGGGTCCCAAGCTACCAATGGTGCCCCAGTCTATCTGCCAGGGAAACCCCTCCTAAAACACAAAGAAGAAAACCTCTTTCAAAAAGATAGGTCCCAAGCTACCAATGAGTGCCCCAGTCTATCTAAAATAGAGGAAGAACCTCTAAACATAGAAGAAGCCCTTCTAGAAATACCCTCTAACTTCGCCTTAGACGACGAGTTAAGAGAATCCAATGTATTCAGATTGGAACATCTGAATACAGAAGAAAGGGAACAACTTTCGCATGTCTTGTTAGAGTACAATGATATTCAGTACAGAGAAGGTGAAAATTTGACTTTCACAAGTACGATTAAACATTCTATTCTTACAAAGCACGAAGACCCTATTTATAAAAAACCTTATAAATACCCCCAAGCGTTTGATCAAGAGGTCAACAAACAAATTAACGAAATGATAGAACAAAATATAATTAGGAAATCTAAATCCCCTTATTGTTCTCCAATTTGGATTGTCCCAAAGAAAAACGATGCTTCTGGCAAACCAAAATTTCGATTAGTCATAGACTATCGCAGTCTCAATGAAATAACCATTGACGACAAATTCCCTATTCCTGTAATGGACGAAATATTAGACAAGCTTGGACGCTGTCAATACTTCTCAACTATTGATTTAGCTAAAGGTTTCCATCAAATTCAAATGGACCCGCAATCAATATCCAAAACAGCATTTTCAACAAAACACGGACATTACGAATATCTTCGTATGCCCTTTGGTCTGAAAAATGCACCAGCAACTTTTCAACGTTGCATGAACAACCTCCTAGAAGATTTAATCTACAAGGATTGTCTAGTTTACTTAGATGATATTATCATTTATTCCACTTCATTAGAGGAACACATAATATCATTGAAAAGAGTATTCGAAAAGCTACGATCAGCTAACTTAAAATTGCAACTTGACAAATGTGAATTTCTAAAGAAAGAAACTGAATTTCTTGGTCACATTATCACAACAGACGGTATAAAACCGAACCCCAACAAAATAAACGCAATTGTTAATTTTCCCATTCCTAAAACCACAAAAGGAATAAAGTCTTTTCTTGGACTCTGCGGATTTTACCGTAAGTTCATCCCCAATTTTGCAAAAATAGCAAAACCAATGACACTCAAATTAAAAAAAGGAGCAATAATCAATACAGAAGATACCGATTACATGTCCGCTTTCGAAAAACTAAAAGTACTCATCACGTCTGATCCAATACTAATATACCCTAACTTCGAAAAGAAATTTTCATTAACAACAGATGCGAGTAATATAGCTATAGGTGCTGTATTATCTCAAGAGCATAAACCCATTTGCTATGCAAGCAGAACTCTTAACGAACACGAACTCAATTACTCAGCAATAGAAAAAGAACTATTAGCTATAGTATGGGCAACAAAATATTTCAGGTCTTACCTATTCGGTAGAAAGTTTGAAATATTAAGCGATCATAGGCCACTTGTATGGCTAAGTAACGTAAAAGAACCCAATATGAAATTACAAAGATGGAAGATAAAGTTAAATGAATATGATTATAATATCCAATACCTACCTGGTAAGGAAAATCATGTCGCTGATGCCTTATCCAGAGTTAAAATTCAAGAAAACTTCCTAGGAGAAGATAACCCAGTTTCCATTACTACAGCAGCTACTGTGCATAGCGCACAAGAAGACAATCAAAGCCACATTTCCTTAACCGAAAGACCCCTCAATTATTACAACAGACAATTAGAATTCTTAAAAGATAATTTTGACGATGTCCAAATAATAAGATACTTTCATAAAACTAGAATAAAAATTAGTTACAAAGAAATGACCGACACCCTTGCCAAAACCTTAATTAAAGAATACCTCTGCACTAAGAAAAGTGTTATTTACTTCCCTAATGAAGCCGACTTTAAAATCTTTCAAAATGCTTATATTCAAATCATAAGTCCCGACAATTTCACTAAAACTATGAGAACCAGTGGTAAACTAATAGATATCCAAACATATGCTCAATTTAAAGAAATTATCCTCAAAACACATAAAGAATTATTACACCCAGGCATAGAAAAAATCACTCTTCAGTTCAAAGAACTTTATTATTACCCCGATTATCAAAAACTTATCCAAAATATCATAAATGAATGTGAAATCTGTAACATTGCAAAAACCGAACATAGAAATACAAAATTAGCCCTGGAAACAACCCCAGAAACTTTCAACCCCAGAGACAAGTATGTCATGGATTTTTATTTAATAAATAATAAACAATTCCTATCATGTATTGATATTTATTCTAAATACGCCTCCCTGATAGAAGTAAATAGTAGAGATTGGCTTGAAGCTAAAAGAGCTATTTTACGTATATTCAATGACATGGGTAAACCCATAGAAATAAAAGCCGACAAAGACTCCGCCTTCATGTGCACCGCACTCAAGCTCTGGTTAGATTCAGAAGGAGTAACCTTAAACATAACAACGAGTAAAAATGGAATTTCTGATATTGAGAGATTTCATAAAACTGTCAACGAAAAACTAAGAATAATAACAAGCGAGAATGAACCAGAAAACCAATTCACTAAGTTCGAAAAAATACTTTACGTATACAATCATAAAACAAAACACAACACAACTGGTCGAACACCAGCAGACATCTTCATTTATGCAGGCACCCCTGCCTATAACACGCAGCAAAATAAAATAGACAAAATTGACAAACTCAACGAAAGTAGACAAGACTACAATATAGACACTAATTTCAGAGAATCTCCTCTGGTTAGATCAAAAACAACTAACCCATTTAGAAAGACAGGAAACTTAAGACAAATAGATGATAAACACTATGAAGAAACAAATAGAGGTAGAAAGATAATACATTATAAATCTAAGTTTAAAAAGAAAAAGAAAATTAATAAAAGTAAATATAATAATGATAATTCCAGGCTCATTCCCGATCATGATAATCATGTTATGCCTACTATCAACAATTAGCACGCAAAACCTAGAAGTAACTCCTATTCAGGCCAAAAACGGTTACCTAATCTTTCAAACCGGATCAATTGATTTACCTATAAACTATGAATATCATTACTTATCTATTAATTTAACTAAAACCGAAATAATTTATGAAGAACTTATCAAACAAACACAAATTTTTGAAAATTTACCACAAATTCAGTACCTAACAGAAAAACTCAATAGAGAAATGAATGGCATTAGAATTGCAAAGCGTAACAAACGCGGTCTTGCAAATTTTATGGGAACTATTTACAAATACTTATTCGGCACATTAGATCAAGAAGATAAAGAAGAATTACAACAACAAATAGGTAACATTTCCAAAAACAATATACAAATAAGCGAACTCAACCATGTAATAGAAGCCATTAATGAAGGAATAAAAGTAACCAATCAATTAAACAATAATTTTGAAGGAGACCAAATGTTAGCCTTACTAATTTTCAACTTACAACAATTTACCGAATACATAGAAGACATAGAACTTGGTATGCAACTGACACGCTTAGGTATCTTTAATCCAAAACTTTTAAAACATGATTCCCTTACTCACGTAAATTCTGAAAAAATTCTTAATATCAAAACTTCTGCTTGGCTTAAATCTGACACTAACGAAATTTTGATAATATCCCACATTCCGAGAGAAATAATTAAAACACCTATTTTCGAAATAATACCATACCCCGACGAAAACAATAACATACTAACTGAAACAATACATGACAAATATTTTTCGCATAACAATCAAACTTTTATAGCAAGTTCTCAAAGCTTGATCATAAATAAATGCATAACAGGTATACTTAATCAAGTCTCAACACAATGTAGATACAGTAAAACACGCTCTGATTTTGAAATAAAATATGTTGAACCTAATATAATCACAACTTGGAACCTTCCCAAAACTATGTTAAATCAAAATTGTATTAATAGAGAAATTATAATAGAAGGTAATAACATGATAAAAGCATTTAATTGTTCCATTCAGTTAGAAGAAATTTTGATTACCAACACAATGTTAGACTACACTCAAACTATCTATGTAAACAATAATGTAACAAAACTTGAACCACTTGAATACATTCAGGCAAAAGAAATAATTGAACAACACACTCAAACTAATAATGTCTTCCAAATAATAACAATCACAACATTAGTAATAATAATTATAATCGCAGCATTATACTTCATTTATAAATATAAGACTATACCACAAAAATTAATTGTAAAATTCAAGAATCAAAATCCAGAAAATGAAACTATCATAAGTCCTGAAACAGAAAATAATGTACCTTCAGTAAGTAACCCTGTATTGTACCCTAAAGTTATTGCCTGAGGACAGGCCTTTTCTTAAGGATGGGGAAGTGACATATCCATTCTACACCCACACTTTAAACTCCCCAAACTCCACACACACACGCACATTATTGTAAAACGCACATACACACATTAATGTATAAGCACCATTATTGTAAAACGCACATACACACATTAATGTATAAGTACAATATGTAATCAAAGAACGAGAGCCCTTCGATTAACTTTGGTTCCCACAGATCATAAATCTAGAAACCCGATCACCCAAATAATTGTCCCCCAATTCGACCACTTGGCTAGCCCCAATGTTTACAGCGAGCCAACTGAAATAATAGAACCTGATCACCCAAACAATTGTCCCCCAATTCGATCACTTGGCTAACCCCAATGTTTACAGCGAGCCAACTGAAATAATAAAGCTTCATCACCCGGGTCTCCGCCCAATGTTTAGAGCGAGCCAACTGAAATAACAAAACTTTATCACCCGAGCTTCCGCTCAGGCACTTGTCTCAGGATTCTCCAATTACCCCTATTTATCGGGAACCTCTCCCTCTCTCAATGAGAGAACATCAAAATCAAATCAGCCAAACTCTCTCAAAGAGAACATTAGAATCAAATTAGCCAAACTCTCTTAAAGAGTTTGCTCTCTTAACACCCACTCTGCCTATATAAACCCAGGCGCGCTTCCAAGCAGTAGTTCAGTTCAGTTCAGGAGAGTTCAGTAAACTTTCGCTATCAACCGCGATAGCTCACTAAAGTCTATTATCAACCGAAGATAATCTGATGGCTCTAGTTCTTCCTTTGGAAGAAAAATAAAAAGTGTTTAATTAATAAAAAGACTTAGAAAACAACTGTGTTTTTGTTTTTTTTTATTAAACCCTCGGTCTGAATTCGTTAATATATATATATTTTTTTTTGTTACAAAATTTCAATTGTTTCCTTTTGTTTCTTAAATTTTATTTAGATCATTGGCTCTGCTCTCATATTTCTTTTTCAAACATTTATTATTTATCATTATAATGGCTATTAAGCCCAGGATCAAAGTGATTCAATCTAAGTTACTTGTACTTACTTCTACTTTATTTATTACATTTGCGGTAGAATCTACCGACTTAGTATCTATTAGTCCCACATTGGGCACCGTTCTTATTTTATTATTTCTTAATCTAAAGTTGTTTTGTTTTATACGATAATTCTGGTTTTCCCTATCTCTGTCTTCTACATCAACTTTGTAGATCCTATTTCCTATAATCTATATACATTGACGCTATTGCATCGGCTAAAATGCCTTGCGGCGTTTTTCAAAATTGATGAGACGCCTTGCGACGGTGAGAAATTTAAAATTAATTCACTCGTGTGAATTTGCAGATTCCATTCCTAATTATTCAATTGGCTTTGCAGGCCGAACTTCTCATCGGGCAGAAAAGGTTCCGCTCAATGTTACAATTGGTTATTATATTAAAATGATAAAATATGCATCGCAGTGCAATTGAAAAAAAGTATGCAACGCAGTGCAAAGTAAAAAAAAATATTGCGCTCTTGGTAGCGCTGTCGGTAGTTGTTGTCGATGTTATGCGCTCTTTGTAGCGCTGTCGGAAGTTGCTTGTAGTAGTTGTTTAGTATGATTGATCCACCGTTGCTGTAGTGTGCGGATAGCGCACCACAGAGTCCCGCGTTGGCGTAGTGAGCGGGTTGCTCACCACGTGGATAATGCTGCTGTGTGTCAGCTGGTCGTCACCGATCTTGGCACGCTGACACTCCATCGCTGCTGTAGTGCGGATAGCGCACCACAGTTTTTCGCTTTTCGTTGTCGGCCTGTGTCAGCTGGTCGTCGCCGATCTTGGCACGCTGACACTCCTTCGCTGCTGTCTATTTCTGGGCTGCTGATGATGTTGCTGGCTGCTCACAGGTCCCCAGGCAGTGAGGACTCCAGACTCCTCCGCAGTCGGTGGGCATGTCTTCTTATATTTCGGCAGGCTTTTTGGCTAGGGAGGTTGAATTTTGTTGTTATTTGTTGAATTTATTTGGTTTGAGTGAGCGGGTGTGGTGGGGTTTGTCTTTTTTGTCTCTTCGAGAAATTTTACATAGTGGTCCAGCTCAGCTTGTAGCTTTCGAGCTTTCGACCATTCGGGCGCTGGAGTGTTCGTATATAATAGCCACTTTAGGTGCGCTATTCTCTTTTTCACTTTATTTCGAACTCCGCCCCTATTCTTGCCCATCACACTCACACTCTACTCACTCAGATTGTTTTTTTTTTTTTTTTTATTTCTCCGCCTTGCCGCCGTCTTGATTCGTATAGTTATATAATTATGTACTTTAGTTCATCCTTTCGGTTTCTTTTGTCAATTTCCAGTCCAACGTTGGACGACTGTCACGGTCGCCATGTAATAACTCACAAAAAAGCACTTTATTTTAGTTTTGTGTTTCTTTATTAATGAAACGGAGAAGGTTCCGCTTCACTTGAATATTCTTTTGATTCTGTTCTTACGATCTACA
Source organism: Zaprionus tsacasi (assembly GCA_018904105.1). NCBI lineage: Eukaryota > Metazoa > Arthropoda > Insecta > Diptera > Drosophilidae > Zaprionus > Zaprionus tsacasi. Next base: position 53,151 of record JAEIFR010000095.1, read on the forward strand.
TATAAAAGGTTTCTTAGCCTAAAGCTTAGAGGAAGCGCTGCCAGCGTAGGTTGCAGCGCTGCGACGCTTATATGTATATCTTATGTATATATATATATTGTCGCCAAACGACGACTCTGGAGGAGAAGTAGTGCTATAGGCACCCATAGTAAACGGTCAGCGCATAGCCAGCGTGAGAATGCTGACTATGCATTTACATATGTATATACGTTAGCCCCTTCAAGTGGATGCTCATATTACGCATACACTTTGGGCCGGACTGTTTATGTACATATTGCAACAAAGTGCTACAATATGATCGTATGTTATGATTACATACGAGTACAGTGTTTAATCAATATGGGTGCATACCACACTACCTTCTGGCGCGGCCGCTTGCTCGTGGGCACATCCGCCTTGTCTTGGTCTTCAGACCGCTGCCTTTTAGTGAGCAACAACTCCTCGACCTTGTTGGCATATTGGCTTGAAGTGGCCTTCATTGCCAATTTGCCCTCGAAGTGATTTCTTGCCTCTTCGATTTTCTCTTCGGCACACTCCAGCTTTTTTCTCTCCTCAGGGGTGAGTTTGTTGCTGCCAGCGAGTCGAGATTTGATTTTCAAGGCTGCTTTGTACTGGGCTCTGGCTCTCAAGCCCTCCTTCGTCTTTTTGGGCGCTTCCCTACTAGGGGAGTTGGAACCCTTGACTGGGGAGCGCAAGAGGCTTTCTTCCGCGTCAGCACTTATTTCAATGCCTTGAGGGTCACTGTCCGAGTCTGCATGGACTCTGGTACCGCGCCACATCTTGGCATTCTTGGACGTTGAGGCAGTTGTACAACTGTCCTGGCCTGCTCCCACCAGTACAGAGGTGTGACCGCTGGCGACACGTAGAGGGGTGTTCACCCCCCCGTGCCCTCCGGTGGTAGCAGTCACGCCTTCCACCGACGTTTGGGCTGACATCCCAGCCCGAGTTGAATCTTTGAACGACTCCATCTTCTTCTGCATGCATTGGTTAATTTTGTTCTTGGGAACCACCCCATAGCATTTTAGGCCTATCTGCCAGGCACCTCTAACCATGGCATCGGACACCGCAGCACCAGACTTTGATAGTCCGTATGTTGTTGTGTCCTTGCCTTAGCTGGGTCGTGTATTGGCCCGAGCAACAAGTGCGAGTTTTTGTTTTTATTAATATTAGTATTGTTGTTAGTGCTTGGGTTTTGTGAATTTGAATTACATTTTGGACAATTATTTTTATACCCTTCGACCATTGAAAATGGTCAAAAAAGGGTATACTAACTTTGTGCAATGTATGTAACAGGCATTAGGAGGCGTGGCAGACCCCATAAAGTATTTTTATTCTTGCTCAGGATCACTAGCCGATTGAGACATGTCCGTCTGTCTGTCCGTCTGTCCGTCTGACCGTCTGTCCGTCTGTCTGTTTGAGACAACAGATCTCAGCTATTAAAAGAGGTAGAGACACCAAATTTGGCATGGAGTTTCCTCTGATTCCCAAGCAGATGAAGTTTATTTCAAGTGTTTGATGCCAGTGCTAGTGATAGTCGGCTAGTGATCCTGAGCAAGAATATATATACTTTATGGGGTCTGCCACGCCTCCTTATGCCTGTTACATACATTGCACAAAGTTAGTATATCCTTTTTGACCATTTTCAATGGTCGAAGGGTATAAAAAACTAACATGCTCCTTAACTCTTTCATATCAAAATGTTAGAGGTCTATGTACTAAACTTTCAACTTTATATATTAACAGTCTTTCTTTTTCTTCTCAAATTGTTGTGTTTACTGACCCTTGGTTAAAACCGGATATCCTAAACTCCGAAGTCTTTCCAAGCAAGTTCACAACCTACAGGTGTGATCGACCTGACCGTCGTGGTGGTGGAGTCCTTATTGCAGTCGATTCCACTATCAACGTTTTCAATACAAATGTACTAGCAGCAGCCTGCGCGCTGCTTTGAGCAATTGACGTCGACGTTACGCGCGTCGCTGTATGAGTGCGAGCGAGTAAGCTATATGTAGTGTAGTTACACATTTATAACAGATTTAGAAAATTGGGAGAAAACAGACAGACGGACAGACGGACAGCCGGACAGACGGACAGACAGACGGACATGGCTCAATCGACTCGGCTAGTGAGCCTGAGCAAGAATATATACACTTTATGGGGTCTGCCACGCCTCCTTATGCCTGTTACATACATTGCACAAAGTTAGTATACCCTTTTTTGACCATTTTCAATGGTCGAAGGGTATAAAAAACTAACATGCTCCTTAACTCTTTCATATCAAAATGTTAGAGGTCTATGTACTAAACTTTCAACTTTATATATTAACAGTCTTTCTTTTTCTTCTCAAATTGTTGTGTTTACTGAAACTTGGTTAAAACCGGATATCCTAAACTCCGAAGTCTTTCCAAGCAAGTTCACAACCTACAGGTGTGATCGACCTGACCGTCGTGGTGGTGGAGTCCTTATTGCAGTCGATTCCACTATCAATTCGGAACTTTTACTGCCGGAGATTCAACTTGGTATTGAATTCCTCTGTGTAAAATTACACTTTCCCGGTTTTTCTCATTATATAACCTGTTCCTATATTCCGCCGTCATCGGATGTATCTGTCTATTTGCAACATTTGTCTGCAATAAAGACTATATTTAATCTGTTATCAGACAGAGATTATCTTTCAGTTCTTGGGGACTTTAATATCCCTGATTGTAATTGGACAACAAGTGTTGATTCAAATTCTCTGCTGCCCTCACGGCACCACGACCTTTTTGACGGTCTGTATGATATGTCATTGTCGCAGGTCAATCATATCTTAAACTGTAGTAACAGATCGTTAGACTTATGCTTTGTCTCCGATCCATCAGAGTGAATTTAGTCAAGACTCAACCACTGTCTTTCCCAGAAGATCCTTACCATCCTACTCTGGAATTGTCTTTTGATTTTGGGGCTTGTATGGATAAACCTGAAAAATTGTGTAAACGCGTACGCTGCTTTAGAAAAGCAGATTTTAATTTATTAAATTCCTTAATTTCCCAATTTGATTGGTCGGAATTGTATGTGTCTACTGATATATCAGTAGCGACCAATATTTTTTATAAAATTATTCATTCATTCTTTGATATTTGCGTTCCGTGCTTTTATTCATCATCCTCGAGTAAGCCGCCATGGTTTACAAGAGAGTTGTCACGGTTAAAAAATTAAAAGTCAAGCCTTTACAAAAAATTTAAATGTAGTAACTCGCCCTTAGCCTTTTCACGCTACTTAAGCGCGCGGTCAGACTTTACAGTCGTAAACGCGAAATGTTATAAAAACTATTTAGCTCGTTGTAAGGTTCAGTTCATTCAGAACCCCAAACAGTTTTATAGTTTTGTTAACACGAAGCGTAAGTCTTCCGCTTTTCCTACTAACTTAACGTTTGAAAATGCTAATGCAAATACCGACCAAACCATGGCCGATCTGTTTGCAAAGTTTTTTCAAACGACTTATTCACCTTCTACACATACTACTCACTTTTACCCATACAACATTCCAAGTTCGAATGGTATCTTCTCCTCCCCCTTTCGAAACGAAAGCTCCCTTGTCAAGGATCTTCACTTAGTTAAGCCAGTTTTTTCACCAGGCCCTGACGGTGTTCCCGCTTGTATACTTCGGTTCTGTGCCAACTCCTTATGTTAGCCTTTGCTCAAACTATTTTCGTTGTCCTTAGAAACTTCACTCTTTCCTTCCATTTGGAAGGAATCTTTTATTATCCCCTTATTGAAAAAGGGCAGCAAGTCTGAAGCAAGCAATTATAAAGGTATCTCTAAATTGTCGGCCATACCTAAATTTTTCGAGAATGTTATAACTCCTCACTTGCAACATTTATGCAGATCCGTTATTTCACCTTTTCAACACGGATTTATTAAACGTCGTTCAACTACGACAAATTTGCTGGAGCTGACATCCTTTGTGGTAAAAGGTTTTTCAGGAAAATCTTCAAACTGATGTCATTTATACTGATTTCAGTAAAGCCTTTGACTCAGTGAATCATTCCCTTCTGGCACATAAGCTTGACCTTCTAGGTTTCTCACCTAAATTACTTAGTTGGATTGTAAGCTATCTGACTGACAGAACTCAAAGAGTCCTCTTTAAAAACAGCCTCTCAATTCCACTTCATGCCACATCTGGCGTTCCTCAAGGGAGATTCGTATAGTTATATAATTATGTACTTTAGTTCATCCTTGCGGTTCCTTTTGTCAATTTCCAGTCCAACGTTGGACGACTGTCACGGTCGCCATGTAATAACTCACAAAAAAGCACTATTTTAGTTTTGTGTTTCTTTATTAATGAAGCGGAGAAGATTCCGCTTTATTTGAATATTCTTTTGATTCTGTTCTTACGATCTACATATAAAAGGTTTCTTAGCCTAAAGCATAGAGGAAGCGCTGCCAGCGTAGGTTGCAGCGCTGCGACGCTTATATGTATATCTTATGTATATGTCGGGGCGAAAATAATGTGTATGCGCTTGGTCGTTATTTACTTCTTCTCTATGTTCCTTCTGCTGTTATTCGTGTTCCTATTCATTGTCAATGTGTGAGTATGAATAGATGAATTATCTATAAACGGGACTCTGCTAGAATGAGAGCGATATAGCTGTTGCTGAACGTGACCACTTGCGCTGCTTGGTTAGAGTGAGAGAGAGAGACATAATGAAAAGGGAATGCCAAAAAATGGAAAAGACAAAAAGCAGTCTGTACGAAACGAGGCATTAAGTGTTGAGAAGCCAAAGTAGACGCAAGTGGACTCGTTAAACGCGCGCAGCTTATAAATTGAGTGGTGAAGGTCATCATGAGTGACGCCGATATGGACGGACGAACGGACGACGAGGCTCCTGGCACCAACAACCCGACATCAGAAGTGGGATCTGTGCCACATCCTGCATTTTCTGAGGAGCAGTGGCGTGCAGTGGTCGAAATGCAAAATCGAAATATGGCTGAACTCGTAAAAATCATGCAAGTGACGCCGGCACGCGAGCAGCAACCTAGCTATGAAGTTAAGCTACCCAAATTTAACCCTGAAGCTGCATGCGTTGAGGCAGGAAAGTGGTGTTCAACAACCGATATAATTCTGTCTGAGCACCCCCTTCAAGGAAGTAAATTAATCATGGCACTTAGCAACTGTATGGAGGGAAGTGCATCTCAGTGGCTCACACAAATTTCATACCAAGGTATGACTTGGCAAGAGTTCCAGGAATTATTTCTGCAGCGCTTTGAAACCGAAGAGACGCCGGCCGCTACGTTTTTGAATTTACTCAACAGCCGCCCGAGTGGCGCTGAATGTTACGCGGTATATGCGAGTCGGTTGGTGACGACGCTGACTACGAAATGGCGAAATATGGGAATAGAAGAAATTGCCGTTACAACTGTTCTTGCGCATATGGCAAACATTGACAGTCGTTTGCAACGCGTTCTCTTCACATCCAATGTGCGCACCAGAAGTAAGCTACAGGCGGAGTTAAAAGCGTTTACGTTCGACAAGAAGCGACATGCTCGAGATGACAACCCTGGACCTAACCAGAAGAACCATAAGGGATCGCCAGTTGTATGTCACTTTTGTTCAAAGCCGGGACATCGAATTGCTGAATGCCGAAGTAAAATGCGACAAGATAGAGAGGCGAAACCGCAGCGTGAAAAATCAAATGTCACGTGCTATCGGTGCGGCGAATTGGGACATTTCTCCAACAAGTGCCCGAAAAACGGAAGTGCAGTCAAGCAAGATGTGACTCAACATAAGACTGTTAACCAATGTTGTGTGACTGAGCCAAAGGGAAATTTGCATCAACGAGGTGAGATCTATCCAATTTGCTTCGATTCCGGTGCAGAGTGTTCCCTTATTAAAGACGACATTAGTAATAAGCTATCTGGTAAACGTATAAACAATATTGTAATGATAAAAGGTATTGGTGGTGGCAGTGTATGCAGTACATTGCAAATCTTGAGTGAAGTTACTATAAACGAAAACATTATGGAAATATTATTTCATGTAATCCCGAATGAGCAATTGAGGAGTGATATTCTGATAGGGCGAGAGATACTCAAACAAGGCTTTTACGTAATTTTGACATCCGATAATTTTAAAGTAGTAAAATCAAAAACTGTTAATAATTGTTCCGTTGCTGAGCGATCGTTTACCTTGTCCGATATCGACACCGAATTAGTCGACAATGAGAAAGCTAAATTAATCGAGCTACTTGAAAAGCACTCAACTTCATTTACCAATGGGATACCTCACACCCGAGTAAATACGGGTGAAATGAAAATCCGTTTAATTGATCCAACTAAAACTGTCCAGCGCCGACCTTACAGACTTAGCCCCGAAGAAAGAGAAATAGTGCGTATGCAAGTGAGCGAATTGATAAGGTGTAATATTGCTCGCCCAAGTTGTTCTCCCTTTGCGAGCCCCATCTTGCTCGTAAAAAAGAAGAATGGCACCGACCGTTTGTGTGTCGATTATAGAGAGCTAAACTCAAACACGATTTCGGATAAATACCCCTTACCGCTTATTAGCGATCAAATTGCTAGACTTCGCGGAGCAAATTACTTCACATGTTTAGATATGGCGAGTGGCTTCCACCAAATCCCGATTCACCCTGAATCCGTGGAATACACTGCATTTGTGACCCCAGACGGTCAATTTGAATTTCTTACAATGCCTTTTGGCCTCAAAAATGCGCCATCTGTTTTCCAGCGCGCAGTCATAAATGCACTTGGTGACCTTGCTAATTCTTTTGTAATAGTTTACATGGACGACATAATGGTGGTATCGCCCACCAAGGAATTGGCTTTGGAAAGGCTTACAACTGTTTTGGATGTTCTTGCAAAGGCTGGTTTTACCTTTAATCTTTCTAAATGTAGTTTTCTCAAAACAACGGTCCAGTATTTGGGCTATGAAGTGCGAGCTGGGGAGATTCGCCCGAATGTGCGAAAGATAGCTTCATTAAGCTCCTTGCCTCCTCCTCAAACTGTCTCCGGCGTTAGACAATTCATTGGCCTGGCCTCATACTTTCGCAAATTCGTTCCTGGATTCTCCCAACTTATGAAACCTTTGTATTCACTTTCGTCTGGTAACGGCAAGATTACATGGAGCGCTGAGCTAGAAGAGATCAGACTCAAAGTTGTGACGATCCTCACTAATGAGCCCGTTTTGGTCATTTTCGACCCGCAACATCCTATAGAGCTGCACACTGATGCAAGTGCATGTGGATATGGAGCGATACTTTTACACCGTATAGAAAGTAAACCCCATGTAATCGAATACTTCAGCAAAACAACTACCTCTGTTGAATCTAGATATCACTCTTATGAGCTTGAAACCTTGGCAGTGGTAAATGCCGTTAAACATTTTCGCCATTACCTAATTGGCCGTGAGTTCGTTGTCTATACCGACTGTAATTCATTAAAAGCTTCTCGCACAAAAGTAGATTTAACCCCCAGAGTTCACCGCTGGTGGGCCTACTTACAATCGTTTAATTTTGAAATTCAGTATAGAGAGGGTAAGCGTATGGCTCATGTCGATTTCCTATCAAGAAATCCTTTACCATCCGAACACATTCAGTTAATGAGCAAGATTCCCGAAAAACGAGTAAATCTGTCCGAAATTTCAAGTACTTGGCTTCTTGCTGAGCAACGATTAGACCCCGAGATAACAGAAATTGTTAACAGATTGGAGTCAGATGAGTTGGCCGAAAACCTTGCCAAAACGTATGATCTGCGAAAAGGCGTACTATATCGCAAGGTCCAAAGACTAGGTAGAACAAGTTGTTTACCAGTTGTACCCAGAGCTTTCAAATGGTCAGTAATTAACCAGGTACACGAGTCGATTATGCATTTAGGATGGCAAAAGACACTTGACAAAGTGTACCAGTATTATTGGTTCGCTAAAATGAACAAGTATGTCCGGAAATTTGTTTCAAACTGTATTACTTGTCGGACTGTGAAATCATCGTCTGGGAAGGTTCAGGCAGAACTTCACTCTATCCCGAAGACAAGTATACCGTGGCATACCATTCATATAGATATAACGGGAAAATTAAGTGGCAAGAGCGATAAGAAAGAATATCTTATTGTTCAGATCGATGCCTATACAAAATTTGTTTATCTATATCACACCTTAAAGATAGATGCCGAAACCTGTGTCAACGCTATGAAATCTTCCATATCCTTATTCGGAGTACCAGATCGCGTTATCGCCGACCAGGGCAGATGTTTCACTAGCTCCAAGTTTTCAGAGTTTTGCGCATCACAGAAAGTTCAACTTCACTTGATTGCTACGGGAATGAGCCGCGCAAATGGGCAGGTGGAACGGGTTATGAGCATACTGAAAAATTTGTTGTCAGTGGTAGAATCAAGTCAACGATCGTGGCAGGATGCAATTGGCGAAGTCCAACTTGCACTGAATTGTACAATTTCTCGTGCCACTGAGGCAAGTCCGTTGGAGATGTTGATTGGCAAACAGGCTCGACCCCTTGGGTTAGTTTCCCCATGTGAGACCGAATGTGAAATAGATTTGGCAACTGTTAGAGCGCAGGCGACAGAAAATATGAATTCCTTAGCGTCTTACGACAAAACCAGATTTGATAGCAGTAAAGCAGCCGTTAATAAACACCACGTGGGTGACTATGTGCTATTGAAAAATGAAGAAAGACACCAAACCAAGTTAGATCCGAAATTCAAAGGACCGTTTTTGGTAACTGAAGTATTAGAGGGTGACAGGTATACGCTAAAGTCGTTGACAAGTAACCGATCGTTCAAGTACTGTCATGAAGATTTACGAAAAATGCCGGATGCGGAAATGCCTAATGAGTTAAACGAGAATATAGAGAAATAGTTGAATGAAGAGAAAATCCCGCCAATGAGTTCTTTTGTGAACGAGAGATATCCGTCTAGATGAGACGATGAATTGCGAGTTATCCGTCCATGTGAGACGATGAATTGTGAGTTATCCGTCGAGGTGAGACGATGAATAAGTAATAAAGAGTTATCCGTCTAGCGAGACGAAGAGATATCTGTATCACCTGTTGTTTGTAACAAGAGAGATCCGTCCAGGAGAGACGATGAGTTTGCATTGTATTAATAATTAAGTGTGTGTGAACTGGCGGAAGATCGATACCAGCAATCGGTAAATGATAATGCAAAGATAAGTTGTAAGCTGATGTATTACTGATCGATGAAACTGAATTTGAAAATAGAATAAGTTATCTCAGCAACAATGAAATGTAAGTTGTTTGCTCCTTCACAGAATTAAGAAATTATGAAATTACACCTAATAAAGTCAAATTAATGAAATGAAATAGTATTGAGGAGTGATGAAAGTATGTGATCTTGATACCCTGGTATCTCGGTATCAAAAGCTTACACGAGGTCGTGTAAATGTCAGAATGGCCGTGTCGGGGCGAAAATAATGTGTATGCGCTTGGTCGTTATTTACTTCTTCTCTATGTTCCTTCTGCTGTTATTCGTGTTCCTATTCATTGTCAATGTGTGAGTATGAATAGATGAATTATCTATAAACGGGACTCTGCTAGAATGAGAGCGATATAGCTGTTGCTGAACGTGGCCACTTGCGCTGCTTGGTTAGAGTGAGAGAGAGACATAATGAAAAGGGAATGCCAAAATGGAAAAGACAAAAGGCAGTCTGTACGAAACGAGGCATTAAGTGTTGAGAAGCCAAAGTAGACGCAAGTGGACTCGTTAAACGCGCGCAGCTTATAAATTGAGTGGTGAAGGTCATCATGAGTGACGCCGATATGGACGGACGAACGGACGACGAGGCTCCTGGCACCAACAACCCGACATGAGCAGCAACTCCTCGACCTTGTTGGCATATTGGCTTGAAGTGGCCTTCATTGCCAATTTGCCCTCGAAGTGATTTCTTGCCTCTTCGATTTTCTCTTCGGCACACTCCAGCTTTTTCCTCTCCTCAGGGGTGAGTTTGTTGCTGCCAGCGAGCCGAGATTTGATTTTCAAGGCTGCTTTGTACTGGGCTTTGGCTCTCAAGCCCTCCTTCGTCTTTTTGGGCGCTTCCCTACTAGGGGAGTTGGAACCCTTGACTGGGGAGCGCAAGAGGCTTTCTTCCGCGTCAGCACTTATTTCAATGCCTTGAGGGTCACTGTCCGAGTCTGCATGGACTCTGGTACCGCGCCACATCTTGGCATTCTTGGACGTTGAGGCAGTTGTACAACTGTCCTGGCCTGCTCCCACCATTACAGAGGTGTGACCGCTGGCGACACGTAGAGGGGTGTTCACCCCCCGTGACCTCCGCTGGTAGCAGTCACGCCTTCCACCGACGTTTGGGCTGACATCCCAGCCCGAGTTGAATCTTTGAACGACTCCATCTTCTTCTGCATGCATTGGTTAATTTTGTTCTTGGGAACCACCCCATAGCATTTTAGGCCTATCTGCCAGGCACCTCTAACCATGGCATCGGACACCGCAGCACCAGACTTTGATAGTCCGTATGTTGTTGTGTCCTTGCCTTAGCTGGGCCGTGTATTGGCCCGAGCAACAAGTGCGAGTTTTTGTTTTTATTAATATTAGTATTGTTGTTAGTGCTTGGGTTTTGTGAATTTGAATTACATTTTGGACAATTATTTTTATACCATTCGACCATTGAAAATGGTCAAAAAAGGGTATACTAACTTTGTGCAATGTATGTAACAGGCATTAGGAGGCGTGGCAGACCCCATAAAGTATTTTTATTCTTGCTCAGGATCACTAGCCGATTGAGACATGTCCGTCTGTCTGTCCGTCTGTCCGTCTGACCGTCTGTCCGTCTGTCTGTTTGAGACAACAGATCTCAGCTATTAAAAGAGGTAGAGACACCAAATTTGGCATGGAGTTTCCTCTGTTTCCCAAGCAGATGAAGTTTATTTCAAGTGTTTGATGCCAGTGCTAGTGATAGTCGGCTAGTGATCCTGAGCAAGAATATATATACTTTATGGGGTCTGCCACGCCTCCTTATGCCTGTTACATACATTGTACAAAGTTAGTATACCCTTTTTTGACCATTTTCAATGGTCGAAGGGTATAAAAAACTAACATGCTCCTTAACTCTTTCATATCAAAATGTTAGAGGTCTATGTACTAAACTTTCAACTTTATATATTAACAGTCTTTCTTTTTCTTCTCAAATTGTTGTGTTTACTGACCCTTGGTTAAAACCGGATATCCTAAACTCCGAAGTCTTTCCAAGCAAGTTCACAACCTACAGGTGTGATCGACCTGACAGTCGTGGTGGTGGAGTCCTTATTGCAGTCGATTCCACTATCAACGTTTTCAATACAAATGTACTAGCAGCAGCCTGCGCGCTGCTTTGAGCAATTGACGTCGACGTTACGCGCGTCGCTGTATGAGTGCGAGCGAGTAAGCTATATGTAGTGTAGTTACACATTTATAACAGATTTAGAAAATTGGGAGAAAACAGACAGACGGACAGACGGACAGCCGGACAGACGGACAGACAGACGGACATGGCTCAATCGACTCGGCTAGTGATCCTGAGCAAGAATATATATACTTTATGGGGTCTGCCACGCCTCCTTATGCCTGTTACATACATTGTACAAAGTTAGTATACCCTTTTTTGACCATTTTCAATGGTCGAAGGGTATAAAAAACTAACATGCTCCTTAACTCTTTCATATCAAAATGTTAGAGGTCTATGTACTAAACTTTCAACTTTATATATTAACAGTCTTTCTTTTTCTTCTCAAATTGTTGTGTTTACTGACCCTTGGTTAAAACCGGATATCCTAAACTCCGAAGTCTTTCCAAGCAAGTTCACAACCTACAGGTGTGATCGACCTGACAGTCGTGGTGGTGGAGTCCTTTTTGCAGCGCCTTCCCTCTACAATTTTTTTAAAAAAATTTTATAAGAAGAGGCCCGCCCCTTTTTTAAAATTGACGTCGTGGTGGTGGAGTCCTTTTTGCAGCCGATTCCACTATCAACGTTACGCGCGGCGGTGTGAGAGAGGGGGAGAAAGTTATATATATGTAGTTACAATATATATAACAGATTTAGAAAATTGGGAGAAAACAGACAGACGGACAGACGGACAGCCGGACAGACGGACAGACAAAGGGACACGGGCCCAACTCGCCCCCGCTGGAGCGCCTGAACAAAATATAATATATGGGGTCTACTACGCCTCCTTATGCCTGTTACATACATTGCACACAAGTTAATAATACCCTTTTTTACCCATTTTCAATGGTCGAAGGGTATAAAAACTAACATGCTCCTTAACTCTTTCATATCAAAATGTTGGAGGTCTTTGTAAAAACCTTACACTTTATATATTAACAGTCTTTCTTTTTCTTCTCAAATTGTTGTGTTTACTGAAACTTGGTTAAAACCGGATATCCTAAACTCCGAAGTCTTTCCAAGCAAGTTCACAACCTACAGGTGTGATCGACCTGACCGTCGTGGTGGTGGAGTCCTTATTGCAGTCGATTCCACTATCAATTCGGAACTTTTACTGCCGGAGATTCAACTTGGTATTGAATTCCTCTGTGTAAAATTACACTTTCCCGGTTTTTCTCATTATATAACCTGTTCCTATATTCCGCCGTCATCGGATGTATCTGTCTATTTGCAACATTTGTCTGCAATAAAGACTATATTTAATCTGTTATCAGACAGAGATTATCTTTCAGTTCTTGGGGACTTTAATATCCCTGATTGTCATTGGACAACAAGTGTTGATTCAAATTCTCTGCTGCCCTCACGGCACCACGACCTTTTTGACGGTCTGTATGATATGTCATTGTCGCAGGTCAATCATATCTTAAACTGTAGTAACAGATCGTTAGACTTATGCTTTGTCTCCGATCCATCTAGAGTGAATTTAGTCAAGACTCAACCACTTTCTTTCCCAGAAGATCCTTACCATCCTACTCTGGAATTGTCTTTTGATTTTGGGGCTTGTATGGATAAACCTGAAAAATTGTGTAAACGCGTACGCTGCTTTAGAAAATCAGATTTTAATTTATTAAATTCCTTAATTTCCCAATTTGATTGGTCGGAATTGTATGTGTCTACTGATATATCAGTAGCGACCAATATTTTTTATAAAATTATTCATTCATTCTTTGATATTTGCGTTCCGTGCTTTTATTCATCATCCTCGAGTAAGCCGCCATGGTTTACAAAAGAGTTGTCACGGTTAAAAAATTAAAAGTCAAGCCTTTACAAAAAATTTAAATGTAGTAACTCGCCCTTAGCCTTTTCACGCTACTTAAGCGCGCGGTCAGACTTTACAGTCGTAAACGCGAAATGTTATAAAAACTATTTAGCTCGTTGTAAGGTTCAGTTCATTCAGAACCCCAAACAGTTTTATAGTTTTGTTAACACGAAGCGTAAGTCTTCCGCTTTTCCTACTAACTTAACGTTTGAAAATGCTAATGCAAATACCGACCAAACCATGGCCGATCTGTTTGCAAAGTTTTTTCAAACGACTTATTCACCTTCTACACATACTACTCACTTTTACCCATACAACATTCCAAGTTCGAATGGTATCTTCTCCCCCTTTCTAAACGAAAGCTCCCTTGTCAAGGATCTTCACTTAGTTAAGACAGTTTTTTCACCAGGCCCTGACGGTGTTCCCGCTTGTATACTTCGGTTCTGTGCCAACTCCTTATGTTAGCCTTTGCTCAAACTATTTTCGTTGTCCTTAGAAACTTCACTCTTTCCTTCCATTTGAAGGAATCTTTTTATTATCCCCTTATTGAAAAAGGGCAGCAAGTCTGAAGCAAGCAATTATAAAGGTATCTCTAAATTGTCGGCCATACCTAAATTTTTCGAGAATGTTATAACTCCTCACTTGCAACATTTATGCAGATCCGTTATTTCACCTTTTCAACACGGATTTATTAAACGTCGTTCAACTACGACAAACTTGCTGGAGCTGACATCCTTTGTGGTAAAAGGTTTTTCAGGAAAATCTTCAAACTGATGTCATTTATACTGATTTCAGTAAAGCCTTTGACTCAGTGAATCATTCCCTTCTGGCACATAAGCTTGACCTTCTAGGTTTCTCACCTAAATTACTTAGTTGGATTGTAAGCTATCTGACTGACAGAACTCAAAGAGTCCTCTTTAAAAACAGCCTCTCAATTCCACTTCATGCTTTGCACATCTGGCGTTCCTCAAGGGAGTCATTTTGGCCCTATTTTAGCTTTTCATCAATGACCTGCCTTTGGTCATACGTAACTCTCGTACTCTCATGTACGCGGATGATGTAAAGCTTTGTCATCAATTTAAAGTCACCTGGACCACTGTCACGGTCACACTTACAAGCCGACCTAAATAACTTTTATTTTAGTTTTGTGTTTTTTATTAATGAAGCGGAAGTTCCGCTAATGTATACTTCTTATTCTCTTTGTGGTTGTGTCTATAGAAAAGGAATCACCCTAATTGATGATTTGGGAGTTCGTTTGGACCGAAAACTAAAGCTTTTCCAATCATATTTCTAATATGGTCAATAAAGCTATGGGTGTCTTGGCTTTATTAAGCGACGACTATTAATGGATGGAGATTTGACGAGCCTTATCTTACAAAGACCCTCTACATCTCACTTGTTCGTCCTATTCTTGCAATATGGTTCATGCGCATGGTGTCCCCAGTACAATATTACATATGGCGAACGCAATCGAGTCCTTTCTAAAGAGAACTTTTTCTTTTGCTTTACGATGACAAATTAACTGGGATTTCAGAAAATTTAAGACTGCCTTCCTTTATTCAATAGGTACTTTTGATTATAAAAATTGCCTTCCCTAACTAATCGCAGAACCATGCTAGGGTATTATGTAATAGCAACCTTATCGTTAACTCAAAAGATGAACAAAGCAAAAGCAGCAATTGTAACGGAACTCACTATCTAACTGTAATCTGCAAATACTACACAATGCAGAATGCAAATAATTTAGAACCTTCCATTAACTCTTCCTTAGTTTAGCAACGATGGCAGGGACTTCAGGGTATTATGCACCGAAATCAGAGCAAATTGATCAGAGATTACGTTTTAAAGCTGGGAAGACATTAACTGCTATTAGCATACTATGAAATGTCTTTAATTCTTTCTATGGGGTGACCAATTAGTTGAAATATTATTTCTGGGACATTCTTTTTATTGCTTTGTATTATTTGCAAATGCTCCTAGTCGAATATCATCATTAAGTCCCCGTGCTTTAACGTTATCGCGTTAGTTTCCTTTCGCGATCGTGCCAATCATTGCGCAATTTTACCGCGTTTCCGTGTCGTCGGTCGGGTGCCAAATTGGCTTAAACGGTCAACCGAGAATCGGACGCAACAGCAGTTAAAAAATATTCTGCTGGTTTCAGTACGTTTTGTTATTACTTTATGTGTCATTTCAATCAACTGATCTAACTCGTATTCCCTAGGAAAACCCTTCGCTTACCCTTCTTCCAAAAAAGCCACGGATGTTTTCAGTTCAACTTGGGCTCGTAAACGATGTCTTGAGATTCAAAGGCGTTTGTGGACACCATCATATTTAGCTGAGTGAAGTTCTAAATTTGATGTTAGTGGTTTGATAGCAAAGATTTGGCAAAGGTTAACCGTCCTACATTTTACACAATTTTTCATTAAAGACTGCCTTATGTTAAATAATTAAATAATTAAATATTTAAATAATTAAATAATTAAATAATTAAATAATTAAATAATTAAATAATTAAATAATTAAATAATTAAATAATTAAATAATAAATATTAAATAATTAAATAATTAAATAATTAAATAATTAAATAATTAAATAATTAAATAATTAAATAATTAAATAATTAAATAATTAAATAATTAAATAATTAAAATAATTAAATAATTAAATAATTAAATAATTAAATTAAATAATTAAATAATTAAATAATTAAATAATTAAATAATTAAATAATTAAATAATTAAATAATTAAATAATTAAATAATTAAATAATTAAATAATTAAATAATTAAATAATTAAATAATTAAATAATTAAATAATTAAATAATTAAAAAATTTAAATAATTAAATAATTAAATAATTAAATAATTAAATAATTAAATAATTAAAATAATTAATTAAATAATTAAATAATTAAATAATTAAATAATTAAATAATTAAATAATTAAATAATTAAATAATTAAATAATTAAATAATTAAATAATTAAATAATTAAATAATTAAATAATTAAATAATTAAATAATTAAATAATTAAATAATTAAATAATTAAATAATTAAATAATTAAATAATTAAATAATTAAATAATTAAATAATTAAATAATTAAATAATTAAATAATTAAATAATTAAATAATTAAATAATTAAATAATTAAATAATTAAATAATTAAATAATTAAATAATTAAATAATTAAATGATTTAATAATAATAAAATAATTAAATAATTAAATAATTAAATAATTAAATAATTAAATAATTAAATAATTAAAAATTAAATAATTAAATAATTAAATAATTAAATAATTAAAATTAAATAATTAAATAATTAAATAATTAAATAATTAAATAATTAAATAATTAAATAATTAAATAATTAAATAATTAAATAATTAAATAATTAAATAATTAAATAATTAAATAATTAAATAATTAAATAATTAAATAATTAAATAATTAAATAATTAAATAATTAAATAATTAAATAATTAATTAAATTAAATAATTAATAATTAAACATTAAATAATTAAATAATTAAATAATTAAATAATTAAATAATTAAATAATTAAATAATTAAATAATTAAATAATTAAATAAATTAAATAATTAAATAATTAAATAATTAAATAATTAAATAATTAAATAATTAAATAATTAAATAATTAAATAATTAAATAATTAAATAATTAAATTAATTAAATAATTAAATAATTTAATTAAATAATTAAATAATTAAATAATTAAATAATTAAATAATTAAATAATTAAATAATTAATTAAATAATTAAATAATTAAATAATTAAATAATTAAATAATTAATATAATTAAATAATTAAATAATTAAATAATTAAATAATTAAATAATTAAATAATTAAATAATTAAATAATTAAATAATTAAATAATTAAATAATTAAATAATTAAATAATTAAATAATTAAATAATTAAATAATTAAAAAATTAAATAATTAAATAATTAAATAATTAAATAATTAAATAATTAAATAATTAAAAATTAAATAATTAAATAATTAAATAATTAAATAATTAAATAATTAAATAATTAAATAATTAAATAATTAAATAATTAAATAATTAAATAATTAAATAATTAAATAATTAAATAATTAAATAATTTAATTAAATAATTAAAATTAATTAAATAATTAAATAATTAAATAATTAAATAATTAAATAATTAAATAAATTAATAATTAAAAATTAAATAATTAAATAATTAAATAATTAAATAATTAAATAATTAAATAATTAAATAATTAAATAATTAAATAATTAAATAATTAAATAATTAAATAATTAAATAATTAAATAATTAAATAATTAAATAATTAAATAATTAAATAATTAAATAATTAAATAATTAAATAATTAAATAATTAAATAATTAAATAATTAAATAATTAAAATAATTAAATAATTAAATAATTAAATAATTAAATAATTAAATAATTAAATAATTAAATAATTAAATAATTAAATAATATACCTAATTAAATAATTAAATAATATAAATTTATGGGTCTTTAAATAATTAAATACCTATTAAATAATTAAATAATTAAATTATTATAATAATTAAATTTAACCATATATTAAATAATTAAATAATTAAATAATTAAATAATTAAATCCTTAACTCTTTCATATCAAAATGTTAGAGGTCTATGTACTAAACTTTCAACTTTATATATTAACAGTCTTTCTTTTTCTTCTCAAATTGTTGTGTTTACTGAGACTTGGTTAAAACCGGATATCCTAAACTCCGAAGTTTTTTCAAGCAAGTTCACAACCTACAGGTGTGATCGACCTGACCGTCGTGGTGGTGGAGTCCTTATTGCAGTCGATTCCACTATCAATTCGGAACTTTTACTGCCGGAGATTCAACTTGGTATTGAATTCCTCTGTGTAAAATTACACTTTCCCGGTTTTTCTCATTATATAACCTGTTCCTATATTCCGCCGTCATCGGATGTATCTGTCTATTTGCAACATTTGTCTGCAATAAAGACTATATTTAATCTGTTATCAGACAGAGATCACCTTTCAGTTCTTGGGGACTTTAATATCCCTGATTGTAATTGGACAACAAGTGTTGATTCAAATTCTCTGCTGCCCTCACGGCACCACGACCTTTTTGACGGTCTGTATGATATGTCATTGTCGCAGGTCAATCATATCTTAAACTGTAGTAACAGATCGTTAGACTTATGCTTTGTCTCCGATCCATCTAGAGTGAATTTAGTCAAGTCTCAACCACTTTCTTTCCCAGAAGATCCTTACCATCCTACTCTGGAAGTGTCTTTTGATTTTGGGGCTTGTATGGATAAACCTGAAAAATTGTGTAAACGCGTACGCTGCTTTAGAAAAGCAGATTTTAATTTATTAAATTCCTTAATTTCCCAATTTGATTGGTCGGAATTGTATGTGTCTACTGATATATCAGTAGCGACCAATATTTTTTATAAAATTATTCATTCATTCTTTGATATTTGCGTTCCGTGCTTTTATTCATCATCCTCGAGTAAGCCGCCATGGTTTACAAGAGAGTTGTCACGGTTAAAAAATTTAAAGTCAAGCCTTTACAAAAAATTTAAATGTAGTAACTCGCCCTTAGCCTTTTCACGCTACTTAAGCGCGCGGTCAGACTTTACAGTCTTAAACGCGAAATGTTATAAAAACTATTTAGCTCGTTGTAAGGTTCAGTTCATTCAGAACCCCAAACAGTTTTATAGTTTTGTTAACACGAAGCGTAAGTCTTCCGCTTTTCCTACTAACTTAACGTTTGAAAATGCTAATGCAAATACCGACCAAACCATGGCCGATCTGTTTGCAAAGTTTTTTCAAACGACTTATTCACCTTCTACACATACTACTCACTTTTACCCATACAACATTCCAAGTTCGAATGGTATCTTCTCCCCCTTTCTAAACGAAAGCTCCCTTGTCAAGGATCTTCATTTAGTTAAGCCAGTTTTTTCACCAGGCCCTGACGGTGTTCCCGCTTGTATACTTCGGTTCTGTGCCAACTCCTTAAGTAAGCCTTTGCTCAAACTATTTTCGCTGTCCTTAGAAACTTCACTCTTTCCTTCCATTTGGAAGGAATCTTTTATTATCCCCTTATTGAAAAAGGGCAGCAAGTCTGAAGCAAGCAATTATAGAGGTATCTCTAAATTGTCGGCCATACCTAAATTTTTCGAGAATGTTATAACTCCTCACTTGCAACATTTATGCAGATCCGTTATTTCACCTTTTCAACACGGATTTATTAAACGTCGTTCAACTACGACAAATTTGCTGGAGCTGACATCCTTTGTGGTAAAAGGTTTTCAGGAAAATCTTCAAACTGATGTCATTTATACTGATTTCAGTAAAGCCTTTGACTCAGTGAATCATTCCCTTCTGGCACATAAGCTTGACCTTCTAGGTTTCTCACCTAAATTACTTAGTTGGATTGTAAGCTATCTGACTGACAGAACTCAAAGAGTCCTCTTTAAAAACAGCCTCTCAATTCCACTTCATGCCACATCTGGCGTTCCTCAAGGGAGTCATCTCGGTCCCCTACTTTTTACGCTTTTCATCAATGACCTGCCTTTGGTCATACGTCATACTCTCGTACTCTCATGTACGCAGATGATGTAAAGCTTTGTTATCAATTTAAAGAAGACCACTGTCACTCACATTTACAAGCCGACCTAAATAGTTTTCATTCGTGGTGTTGTGCCAATTTTTTAAAACTGAACAGCTCTAAATGCAAGCTGATGACATTCTCTCGAGCCAGTCCAATGTATACTTCTTATTCTCTTTGTGGTTGTGTCTTGGAAAGAATTACCCTAGTTGATGATTTGGGGGTCCGTTTGGACCGTAAACTAAAGTTTTCAAATCATATTTCTAATATGGTCAATAAAGCCATTGGTGTCCTTGGCTTTATTAAGAGATGGTCTAAGGAATTTGACGATCCTTATCTTACAAAGACCCTCTACATCTCACTTGTTCGTCCTATTCTTGAATACGGTTCATGCGTATGGTGTCCCCAGTACACTACTCATAAAGAACGCATCGAGTCCGTACAAAAGAACTTTTTACTTTTTGCTTTACGTGGCCTTAACTGGGATGAAAATTTAAGACTGCCTTCCTATAACAATAGACTTTTATTATTAAATTTGCCTTCCTTAACTAATCGCAGAACCATGCTAGGGGTATTATTTATTAACAACCTTGTGCAAGGTGACATTGACAGTGAAGCCCTTGTAAGACAGCTTCACTTCTCTGTCCCATGCAGAAGTACTCGTAATTATCTTCCACTAATTCTTCCTTATTGTAGATCGAACTATGCACTGCACGATCCGATCAGGGTATTATGTTCGGACTACAATAAACTTCAACACGTCATAGCTAGCACTAACTCTATTGCTGCTATGAAGTCTTTAATTCTTCTCTACCTAGTACGTAATTAGTAATATTATTTCCTCGATATACTTTTTATACCCTTCGACCATTGAAAATGTTCAAAAAAGGGTATACTAACTTTGTGCAATGTATGTAACAGGCATAAGGAGGCGTGGCAGACCCCATAAAGTATATATATTCTTGCTCAGGCTCACTAGCCGAGTCGATTGAGCCATGTCCGTCTGTCTGTCCGTCTGTCCGGCTGTCCGTCTGTCCGTCTGTCTGTTTGAGACAACGGATCTTAGCTATTAAAAGAGCTAGAGACACCAAATTTGGCATGGAGGTTCCCATATTTCCCAAGCAATTGAAGTTTATTTCACATGTTTGATGCCCACCGCCCCCGCAAATCGGTAATTTGTGATTATTATAACTTATAAAGTTCTGCTTTGGTATCTATAAAGCTGAATGCAATATGAACATATTCTTTAAATTACAATCCGATCGGATCAATAACACAGGAGTTATTCTAGTCAACGTTTTCAATACAAATGTGCTAGCAGCAGCCTGCGCGCTGCTTTGAGCAATTGACGTCGACGTTACGCGCGTCGCTGTATGAGTGCGAGCGAGTAAGCTATATGTAGTGTAGTTACACATTTATAACAGATTTAGAAAATTGGGAGAAGAGTATCTTACTGTCGAGCGCTCGACTGTAGCCATATCCACTTGTTATTGCATGCATATTTTATCTCCTATCCGCGTTTTCTATGTTTATCGCGTTATTTCCTTACGCGTGTCTTTTCGCATTTTTTACCGCCTTTCCGTGTCGTTCGTTATGCGACGGTGCCTCTCGGTCGGTTAGGCGGGAGGTGGACTTCGTCTGGGTTCCGCGCGCAACAAGCATCGGCTTGGTGTCGTTGGACCACTTGTTAATACATTCATTGTATTTGTCGGGTTGTTGGTGCCAGGAGCCTCGTCGTCCGTCCGTCCGTCCATATCGGCGTCACTCATGATGACCTTCACCACTCAATTTATAAGCTGCGCGCGTTTAACGATTCCACTTGCGTCTACTTTGGCTTCTCAACACTTAATGCCTCGTTTCGTACAGACTGCTTTTTGTCTTTTCCATTTTTTGGCATTCCCTTTTCATTATGTCTCTCTCTCTCACTCTAACCAAGCAGCGCTAGTGGCCACGTTCAGCAACAGCTATATCGCTCTCATTCTAGCAGAGTCCCGTTTATAGATAATTCATCTATTCATACTCACACATTGACAATGAATAGGAAAACGAATAACAGCAGAAGGAACATGGAGAAGAAGTAAATAACGACCAAGCGCATACACATTATTTTCGCCCCGACACGGCCATTCTGACATTTACACGACCTCGTGTAAGCTTTTGATACCGAGATACCAGGGTATCAAGATCACATACTTTCATCACTCCTCAATACTATTTCATTTCATTAATTTGACTTTATTAGGTGTAATTTCATAATTTCTTAATTCAGTGAAGGAGCAAACAACATACATTTCATTGTTGCTGAGATAACTTATTCTATTTTCAAATTCAGTTTCATCGATCAGTAATACATCAGCTTACAACTTATCTTAGCATTATCATTTACCGATTGCTAGTATTGATCTTCCGCCAGTTCACACGCACTTAATTATTAATACAATGCAAACTCATCGTCTCTCCTGGACGGATCTCTCTTGTTACAAACAACAGGTGATACAGATATCTCTTCGTCTCGCTAGACGAATAACTCTTTATTACTTATTCATCGTCTCACCTCGACGGATAACTCACATTTCATCGTCTCACATAGACGGATAACTCGCAATTCATCGTCTCACCTAGACGGATATCTCTCGTTCACAAAAGAACTCATTGTCGGGATTTTCTCTTCATTCAACTATTTCTTTATATTCTCGTTTAACTCATTAGGCATTTCCGCATCCGGCATTTTTCGTAAATCTTAATGACAGTACTTGAACGATCGGTTACTCGTCAACGACTTTAGCGTATACCTGTCACCCTCTAATACTTCAGTTACCAAAAACGGTCCTTTGAATTTCGGATCTAACTTGGTTTGGTGTCTTTCTTCATTTTTCAATAGCACATAGTCACCCACGTGGTGTTTATTAACGGCTGCCTTACTGCTATCAAATCTGGTTTTGTCGTAAGACGCTAAGGAATTCATATTTTCTGTCGCCTGCGCTCTAACAGTTGCCAAATCTATTTCACATTCGGTCTCACATGGGGAAACTAACCCTAGGGGTCGAGCCTGTTTGCCAATCAACATCTCCAACGGACTTGCCTCAGTGGCACGAGAAATTGTATAATTCAGTGCAAGTTGGACTTCGCCAATTGCATCCTGCCACGTTCGTTGACTTGATTCTACCACTGACAACAAATTTTTCAGTATGCTCATAACCCGTTCCACCTGCCTATTTGCGCGGCTCATTCCCGTAGCAATCAAGTGAAGTTGAACTTTCTGTGATGCGCAAAACTCTGAAAACTTGGAGCTAGTGAAACATCTGCCCTGGTCGGCGATAACGCGATCTGGTACTCCGAATAAGGATATGGAAGATTTCATAGCGTTGACACAGCTTTCGGCATCTATCTTTAAGGTGTGATTTAGATAAACAAATTTTGTATAGGCATCGATCTGAACAATAAGATATTCTTTCTTATAGCTCTTGCCACTTAATTTTCCCGTTATATCTATATGAATGGTTCATTTTATCCAACCAATAATACTGGTACACTTTATCAAGTGTCTTGCCATCCTAAATGCATAATCGACTCGTGTACCTGGTTAATTACTGACCATTTGAAAGCTCTGGGTACAACTGGTAAACAACTTGTTCTACCTAGTCTTTGGACCTTGCGATATAATACGCCTTTTCGCAGATCATACGTTTTGGCAAGGTTTTCGGCCAACTCATCTGACTCCAATTTATTAACAATTTCTGTTATTTCGGGGTCTAATCGTTGCTCAGCAAGAAGTCAAGTACTTGAAATTTCGGACAGATTTACTCGTTTTTCGGGAATCTTGTTCATTAACTGAATTTGTTCGGATGGTAAAGGATTTCTTGATAGGAAATCGACATGAGCTATACGCTTACCCTCTCTATACTGAATTTCAAAATTAAACGATTGTAAGTAGGCCCACCAGCGGTGAACTCTGGGGGTTAAATCTACTTTTGTGCGAGAAGCTTTTAATGAATTACAGTCGGTATAGACAACGAACTCACGGCCAATTAGGTAATGGCGAAAATGTTTAACGGCATTTACCACTGCCAAGGTTTCAAGCTCAAGCTAAAGGTATCGCTCCATATCCACATGCACTTGTGACAGTGTGCAGCTCTATAAGATGTTGCGGGTCGAAAATGACCAAAACGGGCTCATTAGTGAGGATCGTCACAACTTTGAGTCTGATCTCTTCTAGCTCAGCGCTCCATGTAATCTTGCCGTTACCAGACGAAAGTGAATACAAAGGTTTCATAAGTTGGGAGAATCCAGGAACGAATTTGTGAAAGTATGAGGCCAGGCCAATGAATTGTCTAACGCCGGAGACAGTTTGAGGAGGAGGCAAGGAGCTTAATGAAGCTATCTTTCGCACATTCGGGCGAATCTCCCCAGCTCGCACTTCATAGCCCAAATACTGGACCGTTGTTTTGAGAAAACTACATTTAGAAAGATTAAAGGTAAAACCAGCCTTTGCAAGAACATCCAAAACAGTTGTAAGCCTTTCCAAAGCCAATTCCTTGGTGGGCGATACCACCATTATGTCGTCCATGTAAACTATTACAAAAGAATTAGCAAGGTCACCAAGTGCATTTATAACTGCGCGCTGGAAAACAGATGGCGCATTTTTGAGGCCAAAAGGCATTGTAAGAAATTCAAATTGACCGTCTGGGGTCACAAATGCAGTATATTCCACAGATTCAGGGTGAATCGGGATTTGGTGGAAGCCACTCGCCATATCTAAACATGTGAAGTAATTTGCTCCGCGAAGTCTAGCAATTTGATCGCTAATAAGCGGTAAGGGGTATTTATCCGAAATCGTGTTTGAGTTTAGCTCTCTATAATCGACACACAAACGGTCGGTGCCATTCTTCTTTTTTACGAGCAAGATGGGGCTCGCACAGGGAGAACAACTTGGGCGAGCAATATTACACCTTATCAATTCGCTCACTTGCATACGCACTATTTCTCTTTCTTCGGGGCTAAGTCTGTAAGGTCGGCGCTGGACAGTTTTAGTTGGATCAATTAAACGGATTTTCATTTCACCCGTATTTACTCGGGTGTGAGGTATCCCATTGGTAAATGAAGTTGAGTGCTTTTCAAGTAGCTCGATTAATTTAGCTTTCTCATTGTCGACTAATTCGGTGTCGATATCGGACAAGGTAAACGATCGCTCAGCAACGGAACAATTATTAACAGTTTTTGATTTTACTACTTTAAAATTATCGGATGTCAAAATTACGTAAAAACCTTGTTTGAGTATCTCTCGCCCTATCAGAATATCACTCCTCAATTGCTCATTCGGTATTACATGAAATAATATTTCCATAATGTTTTCGTTTATAGTAACTTCACTCAAGATTTGCAATGTACTGCATACACTGCCACCACCAATACCTTTTATCATTACAATATTGTTTATACGTTTACCAGATAACTTATTACTAATGTCGTCTTTAATAAGGGAACACTCTGCACCGGAATCGAAGCAAATTGGATAGATCTCACCTCGTTGATGCAAATTTCCCTTTGGCTCAGTCACACAACATTGGTTAACAGTCTTATGTTGAGTCACATCTTGCTTGACTGCACTTCCGTTTTTCGGGCACTTGTTGGAGAAATGTCCCAATTCGCCGCACCGATAGCACGTGACATTTGATTTTTCACGCTGCGGTTTCGCCTCTCTATCTTGTCGCATTTTACTTCGGCATTCAGCAATTCGATGTCCCGGCTTTGAACAAAAGTGACATACAACTGGCGATCCCTTATGGTTCTTCTGGTTAGGTCCAGGGTTGTCATCTCGAGCATGTCGCTTAACGTAAACGCTTTTAACTCCGCCTGTAGCTTACTACTGATGCGCACATTGGATGTGAAGAGAACGCGTTGCAAACGACTGGCAATGTTTGCCATATGCGCAAGAACAGTTGTAACGGCAATTTCTTCTATTCCCATATTTCGCCATTTCGTAGTCAGCGTCGTCACCAACCGACTCGCATATACCGCGTAACATTCGGCGCCACTCGGACGGCTGTTGAGTAAATTCAAAAACGTAGCGGCCGGCGTCTCTTCGGTTTCAAAGCGCTGCAGAAATAATTCCTGGAACTCTTGCCAAGTCATACCTTGGTATGAAATTTGTGTGAGCCACTGAGATGCACTTCCCTCCATACAGTTGCTAAGTGCCATGATCAATTTACTTCCTTGAAGGGGGTGCTCAGACAGAATTATATCGGTTGTTGAACACCACTTTCCTGCCTCAATGCATGCAGCTTCAGGGTTAAATTTGGGTAGCTTAACTTCATAGCTAGGTTGCTGCTCGCGTGCCGGCATCACTTGAATGATTTTTACGAGTTCAGCCATATTCCGATTTTGCATTTCGACCACTGCACGCCACTGCTCCTCAGAAAATGCAGAATGTGGCACAGATCCCACTTCTGATGTCGGGTTGTTGGTGCCAGGAGCCTCGTCGTCCGTCCGTCCGTCCATATCGGCGTCACTCATGATGACCTTCATCACTCAATTTATAAGCTGCGCGCGTTTAACGAGTCCACTTGCGTCTACTTTGGCTTCTCAACACTAAATGCCTCGTTTCGTACAGACTGCTTTTTGTCTTTTCCATTTTTTGGCATTCCCTTTTCATTATGTCTCTCTCTCTCACTCTAACCAAGCAGCGCAAGTGGTCACGTTCAGCAACAGCTATATCGCTCTCATTCTAGCAGAGTCCCGTTTATAGATAATTCATCTATTCATACTCACACATTGACAATGAATAGGAAAACGAATAACAGCAGAAGGAACATGGAGAAGAAGTAAATAACGACCAAGCGCATACACATTATTTTCGCCCCGACATATTCAACGTCCAAATACTCTATAATTATACCCTTCGACCATTGAAAACGGTCAAAAAAGGGTATACTAACTTTGTGCAATGTATATAACAGGCATAAGGAGGCGTGGCAGACCCCATAAAGTATATATATTCTTGCTCAGGATCACTAGCCGAGTCGATTGAGCCATGTCCGTCTGTCTGTCCGTCTGTCCGTCTATCCGGCTGTCCGTCTGTCTGTTTGAGACATCGGATCTTAGCTATTAAAAGAGCTGGAGACACCAGATTTGGCATGGAGGTTCTCATATCTACCAAGCAGATGAAGTTTATTTCAAATGTTGGATGCCACACCCACCGCCCCCGCAAATCGGTAATTTGTGATTATTAAGCAAACTATTAAACTTATTAAGTTCTGCTTCGGTACGTATAAAGCTATATACCATATGATCATATTCTCCAAATTACAATTCGATCGGACCAATAACACATAAGTTATTCAAGTTAACGTTTTCAGTACAAATGTACGAGCAGCAGCCTGGCGCTGCTTTCAGTGGTTGACGCCGACGTCGACGTCACTCTTAACGTGCGTCGATGTGTGAGTGTGAGCGAGAAAGCTATATGTAGAAGAAGTATTTGTGCAAAATTTCTGTTTGAAATTATGAGCGTGGTTGCACGTTTGTAACGGATTTTAAAAATTGGGAGAAGGGTATCTTACTGTCGAGCGCTCGACTGTAGCCATATCCAGTTGTTAGGTGATAGATTTAATAAAAAACAAGTGGGTAGGGCTACAGTCGAACGCCCGACAGTAGGATACCCTTCTCCCAATTTTTAAAATCCGTTACAAACGTGTAACCACGCTCATAATTTCAAACAGAAATTTTGCACAAATACTTCTTCTACATATAGCTTTCTCGCTCACACTCACACATCGACGCACGTTAAGAGTGACGTCGACGTCGGCGTCAACTACTGAAAGCAGCGCGCAGGCTGCTGCTCGTACATTTGTACTGAAAACTTGAACTTTAACTTGAATAACTTATGTGTTATTGGTCCGATCGAATTGTAATTTGGAGAATATGATCATATGGTATATAGCTTTATAAGTACCGAAGCAGAACTTTATAAGTTCAATAGTTTGCTTAATAATCACAAATTACCGATTTGCGGGGGCGGTGGGCGTGGCACCAAACATTTGAAATAAACTTCACCTGCTTGGGAAATATAGGAACCTCCATGCCAAATTTGGAGTCTCTAGCTCTTTTAATAGCTGAGATCCGTTGTCTCAAACAAACAGACGGACAGACAGACGGACATGGCTCAATCGACTCGGCTAGTGATCCTCAGTAAGAATATATATACTTTATGGGGTCTGCCACGCCGCCTTATGCCTGTTAAATACATTTCACAAAGTTAGTATACCCTTTTTTGACCATTTTCAATGGTCGAAGGGTATAATAACTCCTGTGTTATTGATCCGATTGGATTTTAATTTGGAGAATATGTTCAAATTGCATTCAGCTTTACACATAACAAAGCGCAACTTTATAAGTTTAATACTTTGCTTAATAATTACGAATTACCGATTTGCGGGGGCGGTGGGCGTGGCATCCAACATTTGAAATAAACTTCATCTGCTTGGTAAATATGAGAACCTCCATGCCAAATCTGGTGTCTCCAGCTCTTTTAATAGCTAAGATCCGTTGTCTCAAACAGACAGACGGACAGCCGGATAGACGGACAGACGGACAGACAGACGGACAGACAGACGGATATGGCTCAATCGACTCGGCTAGTGATCCTGAGCAAGAATATATATACTTTATGGGGTCTGCCACGCCTCCTTATGCCTGTTATATACATTGCACAAAGTTAGTATACCCTTTTTTGACCGTTTTCAATGGTCGAAGGGTATAATTATAGAGTATTTGGACGTTGAATATGTCGGGGCGAAAATAATGTGTATGCGCTTGGTCGTTATTTACTTCTTCTCCATGTTCCTTCTGCTGTTATTCGTTTTCCTATTCATTGTCAATGTGTGAGTATGAATAGATGAATTATCTATAAACGGGACTCTGCTAGAATGAGAGCGATATAGCTGTTGCTGAACGTGACCACTTCCGCTGCTTGGTTAGAGTGAGAGAGAGAGACATAATGAAAAGGGAATGCCAAAAAATGGAAAAGACAAAAAGCAGTCTGTACGAAACGAGGCATTTAGTGTTGAGAAGCCAAAGTAGACGCAAGTGGACTCGTTAAACGCGCGCAGCTTATAAATTGAGTGGTGAAGGTCATCATGAGTGACGCCGATATGGACGGACGGACGGACGACGAGGCTCCTGGCACCAACAACCCGACATCAGAAGTGGGATCTGTGCCACATTCTGCATTTTCTGAGGAGCAGTGGCGTGCAGTGGTCGAAATGCAAAATCGGAATATGGCTGAACTCGTAAAAATCATTCAAGTGACGCCGGCACGCGAGCAGCAACCTAGCTATGAAGTTAAGCTACCCAAATTTAACCCTGAAGCTGCATGCGTTGAGGCAGGAAAGTGGTGTTCAACAACCGATATAATTCTGTCTGAGCACCCCCTTCAAGGAAGTAAATTGATCATGGCACTTAGCAACTGTATGGAGGGAAGTGCATCTCAGTGGCTCACACAAATTTCATACCAAGGTATGACTTGGCAAGAGCTCCAGGAATTATTTCTGCAGCGCTTTGAAACCGAAGAGACGCCGGCCGCTACGTTTTTGAATTTACTCAACAGCCGTCCGAGTGGCGCCGAATGTTACGCGGTATATGCGAGTCGGTTGGTGACGACGCTGACTACGAAATGGCGAAATATGGGAATAGAAGAAATTGCCGTTACAACTGTTCTTGCGCATATGGCAAACATTGACAGTCGTTTGCAACGCGTTCTCTTCACATCCAATGTGCGCACCAGAAGTAAGCTATAGGCGGTGTTAAAAGCGTTTACGTTCGACAAGAAGCGACATGGTCGAGATGACAACTCTGGACCTAACCAGAAGAACCATAAGGGATCGCCAGTTGTATGTCACTTTTGTTCAAAGCCGGGACATCGAATTGCTGAATGCCGAAGTAAAATGCGACAAGATAGAGAGGCGAAACCGCAGCGTGAAAAATCAAATGTCACGTGCTATCGGTGCGGCGAATTGGGACATTTCTCCAACAAGTGCCCGAAAAACGGAAGTGCAGTCAAGCAAGATGTGACTCAACATAAGACTGTTAACCAATGTTGTGTGACTGAGCCAAAGGGAAATTTGCATCAACGAGGTGAGATCTATCCAATTTGCTTCGATTCCGGTGCAGAGTGTTCCCTTATTAAAGACGACATTAGTAATAAGTTATCTGGTAAACGTATAAACAATATTGTAATGATAAAAGGTATTGGTGGTGGCAGTGTATGCAGTACATTGCAAATCTTGAGTGAAGTTACTATAAATGAAAACATTATGGAAATATTATTTCATGTAATCCCGAATGAGCAATTGAGGAGTGATATTCTGATAGGGCGAGAGATACTCAAACAAGGTTTTTACGTAATTTTGACATCCGATAATTTTAAAGTAGTAAAATCAAAAACTGTTAATAATTGTTCCGTTGCTGAGCGATCGTTTACCTTGTCCGATATCGACACCGAATTAGTCGACAATGAGAAAGCTAAATTAATCGAGCTACTTGAAAAGCACTCAACTTCATTTACCAATGGGATACCTCACACCCGAGTAAATACGGGTGAAAAGAAACTCCGTTTAATTCATCCAACTAAAACTGTCCAGCGCCGACCTTACAGACTTAGCCCCGAAGAAAGAGAAATAGTGCGTATGCAAGTGAGCGAATTGATAAGGTGTAATATTGCTCGGCCAAGTTGTTCTCCCTGTGCGAGCCCCATCTTGCTCGTAAAAAAGAAGAATGGCACCGACCGTTTGTGTGTCGATTATAGAGAGCTAAACTCAAACACGATTTCGGATAAATACCCCTTACCGCTTATTAGCGATCAAATTGCTAGACTTCGCGGAACAAATTACTTCTCATGTTTAGATATGGCGAGTGGCTTCCACCAAATCCCGATTCACCCTGAATCCGTAAAATATACTGCATTTGTGACCGCAGACGGTCAATTTGAATTTCTTACAATGCCTTTTGGCCTCAAAAATGCGCCATCTGTTTTCCAGCGCGCAGTTATAAATGCACTTGGTGACCTTGCTAATTCTTTTGTAATAGTTTACATGGACGACATAATGGTGGTATCGCCCACCAAGGAATTGGCTTTGGAAAGGCTTACAACTGTTTTGGATGTTCTTGCAAAGGCTGGTTTTACCTTTAATCTTTCTAAATGTAGTTTTCTCAAAACAACGGTCCAGTATTTGGGCTATGAAGTGCGAGCTGGGGAGATTCGCCCGAATGTGCGAAAGATAGCTTCATTAAGCTCCTTGCCTCCTCCTCAAACTGTCTCCGGCGTTAGACAATTCATTGGCCTGGCCTCATACTTTCACAAATTCGTTCCTGGATTCTCCCAACTTATGAAACCTTTGTATTCGCTGAGCTAGAAGAGATCAGACTCAAAGTTGTGACGATCCTCACTAATAAGCCCGTTTTGGTCATTTTCGACCCGCAACATCTTATAGAGCTGCACAATGTCACAAGTGCATGTGGATATGGAGCGATACTTTTACACCGTATAGAAAATAAACCCCATGTAATCGAATACTTCAGCAAAACAACTACCTCTGTTGAATCTAGATATCACTCTTATGAGCTTGAAACCTTGGCAGTGGTAAATGCCGTTAAACATTTTCGCCATTACCTAATTGGCCGTGAGTTCGTTGTCTATACCGACTGTAATTCATTAAAAGCTTCTCGCACAAAAGTAGATTTAACCCCCAGAGTTCACCGCTGGTGGGCCTACTTACAATCGTTTAATTTTGAAATTCAGTATAGAGAGGGTAAGCGTATGGCTCATGTCGATTTCCTATCAAGAAATCCTTTACCATCCGAACACATTCAGTTAATGAACAAGATTCCCGAAAAACGGGTAAATCTGTCCGAAATTTCAAGTACTTGGCTTCTTGCTGAGCAACGATTAGACCCCGAGATAACAGAAATTGTTAACAAATTGGAGTCAGATGAGTTGGCCGAAAACCTTGCCAAAACGTATGATCTGCGAAAAGGCGTATTATATCGCAAGGTCCAAAGACTAGGTAGAACAAGTTGTTTACCAGTTGTACCCAGAGCTTTCAAATGGTCAGTAATTAACCAGGTACACGAGTCGATTATGCATTTAGGATGGCAAAAGACACTTGATAAAGTGTACCAGTATTATTGGTTCGCTAAAATGAATAAGTATGTCCGTAAATTTGTTTCAAACTGTATTACTTGTCGGACCGTGAAATCATCGGCTGGGAAGGTTCAGGCAGAACTTCACTCTATCCCGAAGACAAGTATACCGTGGCATACCATTCATATAGATATAACGGGAAAATTAAGTGGCAAGAGCTATAAGAAAGAATATCTTATTGTTCAGATCGATGCCTATACAAAATTTGTTTATCTAAATCACACCTTAAAGATAGATGCCGAAAGCTGTGTCAACGCTATGAAATCTTCCATATCCTTATTCGGAGTACCAGATCGCGTTATCGCCGACCAGGGCAGATGTTTCACTAGCTCCAAGTTTTCAGAGTTTTGCGCATCACAGAAAGTTCAACTTCACTTGATTGCTACGGGAATGAGCCGCGCAAATAGGCAGGTGGAACGGGTTATGAGCATACTGAAAAATTTGTTGTCAGTGGTAGAATCAAGTCAACGAACGTGGCAGGATGCAATTGGCGAAGTCCAACTTGCACTGAATTGTACAATTTCTCGTGCCACTGAGGCAAGTCCGTTGGAGATGTTGATTGGCAAACAGGCTCGACCCCTTGGGTTAGTTTCCCCATGTGAGACCGAATGTGAAATAGATTTGGCAACTGTTAGAGCGCAGGCGACAGAAAATATGAATTCTTTAGCGTCTTACGACAAAACCAGATTTGATAGCAGTAAGGCAGCCGTTAATAAACACCACGTGGGTGACTATGAGCTATTGAAAAATGAAGAAAGACACCAAACCAAGTTAGATCCGAAATTCAAAGGACCGTTTTTGGTAACTGAAGTATTAGAGGGTAACAGGTATACCCTAAAGTCGTTGACGAGTAACCGATCGTTCAAGTACTGTCATGAAGATTTACGAAAAATGCCGGATGCGGAAATGCCTAATGAGTTAAACGAGAATATAGAGAAATAGTTGAATGAAGAGAAAATCCCGCCAATGAGTTCTTTTGTGAACGAGAGATATCCGTCTAGGTGAGACGATGAATTGCGAGTTATCCGTCTATGTGAGACGATGAATTGTAAGTTATCCGTCGAGGTGAGACGATGAATAAGTAATAAAGAGTTATCCGTCTAGCGAGACGAAGAGATATCTGTATCACCTGTTGTTTATAACAAGAGAGATCCGTCCAGGAGAGACGATGAGTTTGCATTGTATTAATAATTAAGTGTGTGTGAACTGGCGGAAGATCGATACTAGCAATCGGTAAATGATAATGCTAATAAGTTGTAAGCTGATGTATTACTGATCGATGAAACTGAATTTGAAAATAGAATAAGTTATCTCAGCAACAATGAAATGTAAGTTGTTTGCTCCTTCACTGAATTAAGAAATTATGAAATTACACCTAATAAAGTCAAATTAATGAAATGAAATAGTATTGAGGAGTGATGAAAGTATGTGATCTTGATACCCTGGTATCTCGGTATCAAAAGCTTACACCAGGTCGTGTAAATGTCAGAATGGCCGTGTCGGGGCGAAAATAATGTGTATGCGCTTGGTCGTTATTTACTTCTTCTCCATGTTCCTTCTGCTGTTATTCGTTTTCCTATTCATTGTCAATGTGTGAGTATGAATAGATGAATTATCTATAAACGGGACTCTGCTAGAATGAGAGCGATATAGCTGTTGCTGAACGTGACCACTTCCGCTGCTTGGTTAGAGTGAGAGAGAGAGACATAATGAAAAGGGAATGCCAAAAAATGGAAAAGACAAAAAGCAGTCTGTACGAAACGAGGCATTAAGTGTTGAGAAGCCAAAAAAGACGCAAGTGGACTCGTTAAACGCGCGCAGC
Organism: Zaprionus tsacasi; assembly: GCA_018904105.1. NCBI lineage: Eukaryota > Metazoa > Arthropoda > Insecta > Diptera > Drosophilidae > Zaprionus > Zaprionus tsacasi. Next base: position 87,029 of record JAEIFR010000095.1, read on the forward strand.
TTATAAATTGAGTGGTGAAGGTCATCATGAGTGACGCCGATATGGACGGACGGACGGACGACGAGACTCCTGGCACCAACAACCCGACAAATACAATGAATGTATTAACAAGTGGTCCAACGACACCAAGCCGATGATTGTTGCGCGCGGAACCCAGACGGGGTCCACCTCCCGCCTAACCGACCGAGAGGCACCGTCGCATAACGGACGACACGGAAAGGCGGTAAAAAATGCGAAAAGACACGCGTAAGGAAATAACGCGATAAACATAGAAAACGCGGATAGGAGATAGAATATGCATGCAATAACAAGTGGATATGGCTACAGTCGAGCGCTCGACAGTAAAATACTCTTCTCCCAATTTTCTAAATCTGTTATAAATGTGTAACTACACGACATATAGCTTACTCGCTCGCACTCATACAGCGACGCGCGTAACGTCGACGTCAATTGCTCAAAGCAGCGCGCAGGCTGCTGCTAGCACATTTGTATTGAAAACGTTGACTAGAATAACTCCTGTGTTATTGATCCGATCGGATTGTAATTTGAAGAATATGTTCATATTGCATTCAGCTTTATAGATACCAAAGCAGAACTTTATAAGTTGAATACTTTGCTTAATAATCACAAATTACCGATTTGCGGGGGCCATTGAAAATGGTCAAAAAAGGGTATACTAACTTTGTGAAATGTATGTAACAGGCATAAGGATGCGTGGCAGACCCCATAAAGTATATATATTCTTACTCAGGATCACTAGCCGAGTCGATTGAGCCATGTCCGTCTGTCTGTCCGTCTGTCTGTTTGAGACAACGGATCTCAGCTATTAATTTCTGTAAGGGGTCGCCATCCAAGATGGGATCCCACAGGAATGGGGCGACCAAAGGCAGGGCGGGCTAAACTGGCCACGTAACATCTGTGTGTCAACCTTATACTCCAGTTTGCCAATATTATCCCTGCAAAGTGAAGGGTTGCAGATATCTCTCCGACGTCTTAGTTCGTCATCGTCAGCACATTTTATTATATAAATTATAGTGTAGGCCTTGGACTTGGCCATCTTAAGGATCACCACCCATTAGCCGACGAGCTGGAGCCGGAAATTGAAACGTGCAGTCAAGTCCATGAAGTCCAACAGCCTATAGGGAATGGCAACCAATTGCCAACCGTTACAAGTATAATTTATTTTGGCGCCCAATGTGGGGCCTACTTTGGTAGGATTCACTAATGCAACCCAAAACTTTCTATAATTTTAAATTTTCTGTCTATTGCAACTGTCACAAATAGATGGAATGCATTTAATTTGCAACATGCGCAAAATACCCACTGTTGATGGCAAGGTATTGGTCTCTTTTCAAGCTGGAATTTGATACAGCAAATTTGGATTCTCGATAAAAAGATTAAGGATTTGTCGAGCAAGTTGGTACGGGTTAAATTGTCAGACTTGAATATTATCGCTTCGAGTTGTAGATAGGAACTGAAGGGTGGTGTTGGATGGATTCAAGCAGCTGATTATAAATTAGGGCTTGCGAGGAACATCAAATTTCAACAGAGTTTTGATCACACGACTGATTTTTATCTAATCAAAATTTTTCAAACAAAAGTTTTAGGAATAAAGAGATTACAGCAGTGAGGGGAGTAGAGGGGACCTTTACTACCTCGACCCTGAGGAAGTGGCCTATTTCGCTAAAGCCAATTCCGAGGGAATTACGGGCCTGTATGACCAGCAATCTGAGGAAAACGAAACGAAAGCGAATCGACTCCCGTCGTAGCTTCGGATGTTAATTTTTCTGGTTAAACGGTTCATCTCTGCAGTAGTTCTAATGCATCATGGAAGATTGCACTACACTAAAATTTCTCATAGAAACCGGATCGAACCAAAACTATATCCAAACAAATTTGGTTCCGCATTTGGCATTTGGAATTTTTGGCAATATCTTTGGGGACAAACCCTAATAACTCACCATACTTTTCTCACTCGGTTAAATAACAGAGATATACCCATCAAATTCTTCTTAATGCCTACACTGAAGACGTTTCACGGCATTCTAGGGAGCGACACACTAAAACAACTTAACGCTACTATTAACCCTAAAAATAATATATTAACAATAAACGGAAACTATAGTATCCGAGTGAAACAATTAGTGACACAGTTAGTAAACAACATAAAGCTCTAAATGGACCATATGTCGAACAGTCAGAAGAATCTTATACATTCGCTTACCCAGAAACATTCGCACGTATTTGCGGACCCAGATGAAAGATTAACTTACACTACCAGAGTGATAGGAGAAATAAGGACATCATCGGATGCACCGGTGTATAGTAAACAGTTCCCGTAGCCAACTTCATTAAGGCCAGAGGTAGAACAAGTGGATATGGCTACTGTCGAATGCCTGACAGTAGGATACCCTTCTCCCAATTTTTAAAATCCGTTACAAACGTGTAACCACACTCATAATTTCAAACAGAAATTTTGCACAAATACTTCTACTACATATAGCTTTCTCGCTCACACTCACACAGCGACGCACGTTAAGAGTGACGTCAACGTCGACGTCAACTTCTAAAGTAGCGCGCAGGCTGCTGCTCGTATATTTGTACTGAAAACGATGACTTGAATAACTTCTGTGTTATTGGTCCGATCGAATTGTAATTTGGAGATTCGTATGGCATTCAGCTTTATAGATACCAAAGCAGAACTTTATAAGTTTAATACTTTGCTTAATAATCACAAATTACCGATTTGCGGGGGCGGTGGGCGTGGCATCCAACATTTGAAATAAACTTCATCTGCTTGGGAAATATGGGAAACTCAGTGCCAAATTTGGTGTCTCTAGCTCTTTTAATAGCTAAGATCCGTTGTCTCAAACAGACAGACGGACAGCCGGACAGACGGACATGGCTAAATCGACTCGGCTAGTGATCCTCAGCAAGAATATATATACTTTATAGGGTCTGCCACGCCTCCTTATGCCTGTTACATACATTGCACAAAGTTAGTATACCCTTTTTTGACCATTTTCAATGGTCGAAGGGTATAAAAAGTATAGGATAATCATCGATTATCAAAAACTCAACTCCGTAACTATTTCGGAGAGGTACTCTATCCCTAAGATTGGAGAAATAATCGCACAATTGGGAGAACATAACTTTTTCTCCTTTCTAGATCTCAAAAACCGGATTTCTCCAGATACCTCTTGAAGAAAAGGACAGAAAAAAACTGCGTTTGCAATCAACTGCGGAAAGTTCGAATTCACTCGATTTCCTTTCGGCTTAAAGAACTCTCTGTTTATTTTCCATTCCAAGGGAACACGTAGGAAAAATATGCTAATTGTATATTGACGATATCATCGTCTTTAGTCGGTCCGAAAATGAATATGCCACGCACTTGGATGAAATATTTGTCACACTAGAAAAAGCTAGTATGAAAGTGCAGAAGGACAAATGTGAATTATTTAAAGAGGAGGTAAATTTCTTAGGATTCACTATCCCACAAAAGAACGTTCAAACGAACGCTGATAAAGTAAAAGCAATAGAAAATTTTCCGATCCCCACAACACAAAAGGAACTTAGATATTTTCTAAGGCTGACAAGTTATTATAGGCGTTTTATACCCGACAATGCTAAACTTGCAAAACCGCTGACGAACTTATTGAGAGGCGAAGGTCGCCTCCCAAAAAATATTTGAAATAAGACACGGATAGATTTAAACAGTGGCGTGATAGCCTCGATTGACAAGACAAGACGAACTTTAGCCTCACACGATGTCAAACTGGCAAACCCAGACTTTAGTAAGGAATTCAAGTTTAGAAAGGACGCCTCCAACTTCGCTATAGATGCCCTCTCAGAACAGGATTACCGTCCGAGTAACTTCATTTCCCGTACGCTCTCGAAGACAGAAGAAAACTACGCAGCAAATGAGAGAGAAATGCTTGCAATAGTTTGAGCACTTCAGGGTCTACGAAAGTACCTTTACATTCGCTGTATCTGGGATCCGCGCGTAAGAAGCATCGTCTTGGTATTACTTGGACCACTTGATTATACATTCATTGTATCAACGTTTTAATCTTAACTAAATGGAACTATTGAAAATAACTCTTTATAAAAATGTTTAATGTCTAATCCCAATAAAGAGTAAGATGGCGAATTTATCCAGAAAACAATCTCGATTTAATGAGAATAGATAGCTTATGCGAATTTTCTGGTATAACGCATATATATGTTCTTAAATGATTTATTGCCCAATGAATAGCTGCTTGTTCTTGTTCTGTAGTGGAATTATTTCTTTCACCTGGTGTAACGGTTTTTGAAGAGTATGCCACTTGTAGCTGTTGACCGTTATCGTCCTGACATACTACCGCACTACACGCCTGTTTACTGGAATCTGTGGTTAGGCAAAACTGGTTTCATTAATTCCTTTTTAAGATATTCGAATGCTTCATTGCATTCGCTTGTCAATTCAAATGGAACATTCTTTTTATGTCGCGTCTAGCTGCGTCCGCATTTACTGGTTGTGGGTTATTTTTAATTACCTCATATTTAGAGTAATCTGGTAATATAATATACATTTATCATTACATTTCTTACTTAAATATGTATAGTCTTTTATTAAGAAAGTGCATTTTTCTGAATGTAGCTTTAAATTATGTTGTCCACATAATTTGAAAACGTCGGTAAAATTCATAAGCATATGCTTTTCAGAACATCCAACTACAACAAAATCATCTTCTAAATTCAGTTAGTTTAATAAGAAAAATTAATTCAATTGCAATCCTTGAGGGCTAGTGTAGATAGTTTAGGGCGGAGCGGGAGCTTAGTATAGTTCTCTCTTCGCTGTATTGAATTCGCCCCGTTTCGCCGCCGTAGTAAAGCTAGGTTAAGCAATGAATTTACTCACAAATAGATATTGAAATCTAACGCACGCATTTTTCGACGATTGAATTACAGCCTTTTTTGCCGAGCGTCTCTGGCCTGGTATGTACATTTCGCCATGCCGAATGAAGATTTACAGATTGGTTTTCAGTAGAAAAGAATGCCATATTACGATGACACTTCAGAGAATACGAAATATCATCTCCTATTTACATTATTTAATATTTCAGTATATCCGTTTAAAAACTGATTATTTTAAAGCGTACTCTGGCTGACCTGATGCTCAAACATACCATATGCTAATCGACTTCATTTAAAAATGCAGAATTTTGCATTTAAATTAATTTATTAACGTTCTTATTTACAACCATTAACTAATTTACTGTAAAACTATTAAATTAACCGTTCTTTTTATATATTATTTCAGAAAATTCTGGAAATAGAAATTTTTTTCGGATTGATATTAGACATTGAAGAGCTAAGAGTAATGCAAGAAATCAATAATATTTCAGAATTTTTATATATTTATGTTCCAAATGAACCAGTTGCATCGTATATATTCGTTGAAGAGTGCAATAAATTGCGAACTAAAATTGGTATGTTAAAAAATATTTTGATAATAATTTATTTCAAAAATATATTTTTATTTTTGCAAAACGCATAATAATTTTGACCCTTAATTTGCTCAAAAGAATCGACGTGTGAAGACGTGTTTTATTGAGCTCTGAATAAAATCGGTTGAATTGAGTGAAAAGAACGGTTAATGCTATAAGAAACAAGTCGATAGGGTACAGTTACGCGGTGACTGTAAACATATATATATTTGAAGTAAACCATAAGAAAACAAGTGGATAGGTCGAATGCCCGACAGTAGGATACCCTTCTCCCAATTTTCTAAATCTGTTACAAACGTGTAACCACACTCATAATTTCAAACAGAAATTCTGCACAAATACTTCTCTACATATAGCTTACTCGCTCGCACTCACACAGCGGTGCGCGTAAAGCGTAAAGCGGCGAGACGCAACGTCGACGTCGACGTCAACTACTCGTAGCAGAGCGCATACTGCTGCTCGTACATTTGCATTGAAAACGTTGACTAGAATAACTCCTGTGTTTTTAGTCCGATCGGATTGTAATTTAGAGAATACATTTATATGGCATTAAGCATTATACATACCAAAGCAAAACTTTTTAAGTTTAATACTTTGCTTAATAGTCGTAAATTACCGATTTGCTGGGGCGGTGGATGTGGAATCAAACATTTGAAGTAAACTTTGTCTGCCTATTATATATAGGAACCTCCATACCAAATTTGGTGTCTCTAGCTTTTTATACCCTTGCAGAGGGTATATTAATTTTAGCCAGAAGTTTGCAACGCACCTTAGGAGACATCTCCGACCCTATAAAGTATATATATTCTGAATCAGCATAAACAGAGGAGTCCAAAAATGGATGTCCGTCTGTCCGTCCGTCCGTCCGTCCGTCCGTCCGTCCGTCCGTCCGTCCGTCCGTCCGTCCGTCCGTCTGTTGCAACGCAAACTAGTCTCTCAGTTTTTGAGCTATCTTCATGAAACTTGGCATATAAGCTTCTTATTTCTGCGAGCTGTAAATAAGTCGGAACGAGCCAGATCGGACCGATATATCGTATAGCTGTCATAGAAACTATCGGCCGATTTTTGTTGTTTTTCAAGATATTGCAACAAGAACAACAAATCTTATTCTTATTACGTTCCTAATGTGCTGTCAAAATTGTATCAAAATCGGACCACTATAACATATAGCTGCCATAGGAACAATCGGCTGAAATTAGGGTTTTTGTATGCAAACCTGTTTTGTTCTTGGAAATACCGCACATTATCAATACTTTTTAATGTTATACAGTAACCCGCCCTTAGTTTTTCCATTTAAATATCTCAGACGTTTATATTCTATTGCTGTTATAGGAACAATCAGTCAGTTCGTCTGTCTCTTGCAACGCAAATTAGTCCCCCAGTTATTGAGCTATCTTCATAAAAGTTGGTTCACAAGCTTCTTATTTCTGCCCTCTTTAAATAAGTCGGATTGGGCCAGATCGGACTGATATATCGTACAGCTGTCATGGAGCCTATCGGCCAATTTTCGTTATATTTCAAAATAATAAAGTTTCATCAAAATCGAAGTTTTATAACTTATAACGATCAACGATCGGCCTAATGAAGGTACCTGTTGCAATTTTATGAAAATCTGAGTACTATTACATATAGCTGTGTACAACTGCAAGGGTATAAAACCTTCGGCAAGCCGAAGGTAGCCTTGCTTTCTTGTTTAATAGCTGAGATCTGTTGTCTCATACAGACGGACAGACGGACAGACGGTCAGACGGACAGACGGACAGACAGACGGACATGGCTCAATCGACTCGGCTAGTGATCCTGAGCAAGAATATATATACTTTATGGGGTCTGCCACGCCTCCTTATGCCTGTTACATACATTGCACAAAGTTAGTATACCCTTTTTTGACCATTTTCAATGGTCGAAGGGTATAACAAGTGGATATGGCTACAGTCGAACGCCCGACAGTAGGATACCCTTCTCCCAATTTTTAAAATCCGTTACAAACGTGTAACCACACTCATAATTTCAAACAGAAATTTTGCACAAATAGTTCTACTACATATAGCTTTCTCGCTCACACTCACACAGCGACGCACGTTAAGAGTGACGTCGACGTCGACGTAAACTACTGAAAGCAGCGCGCAGGCTGCTGCTCGTACATTTGTACTGAAAACGTTGACTTGAATAACTTCTGTGTTATTGGTCCGATCGAATTGTAATTTGGAGAATGTGTTCGTATGGCATATAGCTACATACATACCAAAGCAGATCTTTATAAGTTGAATACTTTGCTTAATAATCACAAATTACCGATTTGCGGGGGCGGTGGGCGTGGCATCAAACATTTAACATAAACTTCACCTGCCTATTATATATAGGAACTTCCGTACCAAATTTGGTGCCTCTAGCTTTTTTAATAGCTGAGATCGGTTCTCTCATACAGACGGACAGACGGACAGACGGACAGACGGACAGACGGACAGACAGACGGACATGTCTCAATCGACTCGGCTAGTGATACTGAGCAAGAATATATATACTTTATGGGGTCTGCCACGCCTCCTTACGCCTGTTACATACATTGCACAAAGTAAGTATACCCTTTTTTGACCATTTTCAATGGTCGAAGGGTATACCAAGTGAGTAGGGCTACAGTCGAGCGCCCGACAGTAGGATACCCTTCTCCCAATTTTTAAAATTCGTTACAAACGTGTTACCACACTCATAATTTCAAACAGAAATTTTGCACAAATAGTTCTACTACATATAGCTTTCTCGCTCACACTCACACAGCGACGCACGTTAAGAGTGACGTCGACGTCGACGTAAACTACTGAAAGCAGCGCGCAGGCTGCTGCTCGTACATTTGTACTGAAAACGTTGACTTGAATAACTTCTGTGTTATTGGTCCGATCGAATTGTAATTTGGAGAATGTGTTCGTATGGCATATAGCTACATACATACCAAAGCAGAACTTTAAAAGTTGAATACTTTGCTTAATAATCACAAATTACCGATTTGCGGGGGCGGTGGGCGTGGCATCAAACATTTAACATAAACTTCACCTGCCTATTATATATAGGAACTTCCATACCAAATTTGGTGTCTCTAGTTTTTTTAATAGCTGAGATCTGTTCCCTCATACAGACGGACAGACGGACAGACGTACAGACAGACGGACATGGCTCAATGGACTCGGCTAGTGATCCTGAGCAAGAATATATATACTTTGTGGGGTCTGCCACGCCTCCTTATGCCTGTTACATACATTGCACAAAGTTAGTATACCCTTTTTTGACCATTTTCAATGGTCGAAGGGTATAAATAGTTAAGAGACATAGCAAGCAGAATAGACAAGAGTCGATAGCATAAGTTAGAACGAGAGAGAGATATATGAATTTTTGGCGCGCGATAAGATTCGTTACGCACACACACACCAGCGTCAAGTGCTTCTTCTTTAATTTAGACGTCCCTTAAAAATGCACTGACCTGCCTCACATTTTGTGTATTGCCTCATGTATTTTATGCATGTATTGTATGCATGCACGCATAAGTACAGCATGCAAAACATCTTAAAAGGCAAAATTTAACACTTAATATAAAATGTATTAGATAAATATTAATAATTGGGAAATAATTAAAAAATGTTCATGCTTTTTAAATATAAATGTAAACAAATATAAAATACAACAAAACATAAAAAATTAAAATAGGTTTATTTTTTTTTCGCCGTGGCCGTGTGAATTCGAACCCTGGCCGCTAGCATAGGAGTCCGCGCACGCTAAAATTGCATATTTAGTCCATTAGCTCAAATGTGTCATATTGTCTTGTACAAGAATTGCACTTCTACTGGATTGAATGAAATAATTTGTTGAAATATGATAAATGAAACTAAATTTTAAAATGATGAAAAAAAAATTTTTTTGAATCGAAAAAAAGGTAATTAAATCTCAGCCGCCTCTTCTGAGGGTTGAACCTCTATCTCTTCTTTGTTCGATTGCCGGTAGCTCAACACGTAAGACTATCGCCGCAACTATTGACAATGTGGTTAAATTACTATTTCGATCTTATATACACACATAACCATTTTCGCATTAAAAAAGATCGAAAACGCACATGGCTTGCAGGCAAGGCATCACAAATCAATAGAGAACGTTAACTTACGTAACTTCCATGTTTATTATCACATCGGGTTGCAATTTATATAATAAGTTCACAACGTATTTATCTAGATGTGTGCAGAAAGTTAAGACTTCAACACTTTGCTTAAAATTCGCATAAGAAAAGTAATTTCTGATTTACGGGGGCAGTGGGCGTGGTATCCACGTTTACTGCCTAGGATATACATGAATCTTTCTGCCAAATTTGGAGTCTCTAGCTTTCTTAATATCTGAGAACCGTTGTCTCATACAGACGGACAGACGCACAGACAGACAGACAGACGGACATACAGACATAGCAAGATCGACCTGGCTAGTGATGCTGAGTAAGAATAAGTTTATGGGGTTGCAGATGTCTCTTTCTGCCTGTTACGAGCATTCCGACGAACTTAATAGACCATGTATTTTTTTACGAAAACAATATAACGTGTTGAACATGATGAAAGTTCAAAAGGTCAAGGTTCCTGTTACGTTTGCTGAAGCTATACAGTCTGAAATGAGTCAAGAGTGGCATCAATTCAGAAGGAGATTGACGCTCTCGAGGCTAATCAGATATGAGAGCTACAGGACTTACCAAAAGGTAAGAAAGCCATTGGTAGTAAGTGGGTTTTTGGCATCAAAGAAGATAAGCATGCCAACGTGATGCGATTTAAATCGAGGTTGGTGGCTAAAGGATATGCACAACAATACGGTATCGATTTTTATGAAACGATTTCACCAGTTGTCAGATATTCGTCGGTGAGACTTAATATATCCCTGGCTGTTGAGCATAACTTATTTCCACACCATATGGATGTATCGACAGCGTATTTGAATAGCGAGTTGAGCGAAGAAGTTTACATGAAGCAACCCGATGGATTTGCTAACAAACATCATGGAAAAGTTTTGAGACTAAAGCAGTCACTTTATGGGCTAAAACAGAGCGCTAGAAAGTGGAACGCCAAGCTTGTAACGTCCAGTTTAAACTGTAACGAAAAAAAGAAAGTATGGCTATAGTGTATTTCGCCATTAAGTTTATTAGTTTATATATATAGTTTGGGTTACAATTAATTTGGGAAATAAGGCACAGAATGTGAGACGCGCGATTTTGCCTGTGTCGCTTCGAATCCAGACGCTTAATCATTAAGTGTTGCCGTATCGCTTATATCTAGTATTATTTAGGGTTGCCAGATGTAGGTGACGCTGCCGATATATCGGTGCCGCCACAGTACCCCCCTTCCAGTGAATCCTTCACGATCCTTGGCTCGCGAATGTTACTTTACGCCTTTCGTAAGTCCTTTGAGGTGTGGAATTGGATTCCTCCGAGTCCAACTGTTTGTCGTCCTTGACTAGGAAAACAGGCTTGAGCCGGTCGACTGATACTGCTGTGTCCTTCCCGTCGATTCGTATGGTGAAAACTCGGTCGTTGTCGCGTTTGATGATTTCATACGGTCCGGTGTAGGGAGGCTCCAAAGGTTGCTTTACAGCGTCTATGCGTAGAAATACATGGGTGCATTTGTCAATTCCCTTCAGTAGGAACATTTTTCTTTAATATGGTGCGCCGTGGGAGTTGGTCGAACTTTCTGCATGTGCTCTCGGAAACTGCTCAGGAATGTGGTAGGATTTACCGTTTCATCCATGTTGGTGAAAAATTCGTTTGGCAGTCGAATAGGTACTCCATATATCATCTCAGCTGCAGACGATTTTATGTCTTCTTTGAAGCAGGTACGAAGTCCAAGTAGCACAGTTGGTAATAGTTGAGGCCACGGCGTGTCAAGGACGATTTAAAGGATCTATGCCACCTCTCTATAAGTCCGTTTGATTGTGGATGGTAGGCCGTAGTGTGAATGTGCTTGCTTCCGATCAGGTTGGCTAGTTGTTTGAAAACTGCAGATTCAAACTGCGTGCCTTGATCTGTAGTGATTGTTTTGGGTGATCCAAAACGTGATATCCAGTGTGTCCAGAACGCCGTGGCAATCGTATCAGCTGTGATATTAGAGAGTGGTACTGCTTCTGGCCATCGAGAGAAACGGTCAATCATGGTGAGACAATAGCGGTAGTTTAGTTGTAATGGCATGACAACTATATCCAGGTGGACGTGGTCGAATCTTCAATTTGGCACAGCGATCTTCTCCGGCTGGAGGTGATTGTGCTTGTGAATTTTGGAGCGCTGGCATGGGATACAAAGTCTACACCATTTGAGGACATCTTTGTTCATCGAAGGCCAGACAAACTTCTGTTTGATTTGATGGGCAATTGCTCGGCCACTGGGATGAGATAGATTGTGGATATATGAGAAAGCCTGTTTGCGAAGTGATTGCGGTACAAAAGGACGGAGATTTGGTGTAGATACGTCGCAGTATATCGAACTTTCTCCACCGAAACAAACTTTCTTGAGCTTTAAGGAAGTAGTTCCTAGCAAGACGCGTGCCAATTCAGAATCCGAGGCTTGCTCCTCCTCGAGCTGCGCCGCGGTGATTGCTGTGGGCATCGTAATAGTGCAAAGCCTCGCAAAAGCGTCTGCAACTATATTTTCAGTTCCTTTTATATGAAGGATGGTCGTTGAGAATTGCGAAATATAATTTAAATGCCTCAGCTGGCGAGGTGATGCTTTTTCAGGCCGCTGTTGGAATGCAAATACCAATGGCTTGTGATCAGTCTTGATCACAAAATTGCGTGCATCAACGAGGTGTCTGAAATATTTGATTGACTCGTATATGGCAAGTATCTCTCGGTCGTACGTGGAGTAATTTCTCTCGGTGTTGCTGAGCTTCTTGGAGAAAAATCCCAGAGGTTGCCAGTCAATACCAGTGCGTTGTTCCAGAACTGCTCCTATTGCGAGGTCCGATGCGTCACAAACCAGTTGTAGGTCAGATTTCGGTGCGGGAAAGGATAAGAGCGCTGCGTCTGCTATGCTCTGCTTGCAATTCTCGTAGGCTGATATGAGTTCTGTAGTCCAGAGGATTTGTCGTTGGTCGTTCTTCTTCACATTCCTTAACAGCTCGGACAGCGGTGCCTGAGTGTGCGAAGATCGGGTAGGCATCTGCGATAGTAGTTTATAACACCCAAGAAACGTCCTAGTTGGCTGATAGTTTCAGGACGAGCATAATTGAGGATGGCATCGATGCGAAAGGACGGTGGTTTGATGCCGTGTTCGTTAATCGTATAGCTGAGAAAATTAACTTGCGTTTGCGCTAATTGACATTTGCTCAGATTAATGCTTAACCCGTGCTTCTGCAGGACTGATAACACTGCTCGATGATGTTCTTCGTGTTCGGCGATCGATTTTGAAGTTATCAGTATGTCGTCTATGTAGCAATATACGAAGTCCATGCCACGAAAAATATTGTCCATAAAACGCTGGAACGTTTGAGTCGCATTCTTTAACCCGAAGGGCATGTACTGGAATTCTATGAGTCCAAAAGGAGTGCATACGGCCGTTTTCTGGATGTCTTCTTCCGCCATTGGAATTTGGTAGTAGGCCTTTACCAAATCGAGCGTTGAGAAAACTTTCCCTCCATGTAGCTGTTCGGTGAAGTCGTGAATGTGTGCAATCGGATAGCGAACTGGTATCGTAATCGAGTTGAGCTTACGATTATCGCCGTATGCCCTCCAGCCACCGTCTTTTTTGGTGACCATATGGAGTGGGCTGGACCAAGGACTTTTGGAGGGACGACATATGCCTTGCTCGATCAGAAAGTTGATTTCTTTTTTCGCAGTGGCAAGTTTATCTCCAGATAAGCGTCGTGGTCGGTCAGAAACGGGTGTCCCATATGTTTCGATGTGATGTTGTACATCATGCTGCTTTGTATGCTTCGATGACGGTTTGGTGACTTCTACAAACTCTTGCAGAAGCTCTCAAAATTTAGAAATACCCTGCACAGTGGAAACGGATGTTTGATTCGCCTGTGCTAGGCATGCGGTTGTTGACAATCCTGTGATCGAGTCAATAAGGCATCTGTTTTTGAGGTCAATAAGAAGCTGGAATTCGGCTAAAAAGTCTGCTCCATTAATGGGTGTGTGTACGTCCGCAATGATGAATGGCCAGGTGAAATTGCGTCTGAGATCCAAATCCAGTTTAGTTATATATTTACCATAGGTGTGAATGACGGTCTGGTTTGATGCATATAGCGTCAGATCGGTTTGAGTGGTTTTCTGTTTAACCAGCGTGCGAGGTACAACTGAAACCACAGATCCAGAATCGATGAGGTATCTGATGTTGGAGGTACGATCGGTGACGTGCAAACGCTGCTCGCTTGGAACAGCTGACTGAACTGATGGATCGCTGCTGCTGTCCTGGCTGCCGCTGACCAGCGCGTCAGGCGGCAGCTCCTCTAGTTTAACGACGTAGAGCGTGCGCAGGGTGGTCGGCATTTATTTGCGTTGTCACCAAAGCGCTTGTGGTAGAAACAGAGATTTTCCTGTGCACCTGAAGTCTGTTGACCGGAATTGTCCGCTGGTCTGGCGCCACGAGATGAACTACGTGATCGGTTGCGTGATTGGATGCGCCTGACATCCTTTTTCAATGTCGTGACATCTTGTAAGAGCGAACGTAAGTTGTCGGAAAGTTCTTTCAACGGATCTGCAGGTGAAACTGCGCAGATAACCGGACTTGCAGGAGGAACGAGAGATGGAGATGTGCCGATGGCAAACGAGGCGTTCGTGTTAACGGCTTCGGCTTTTGTCTGCGATTTTCGCAAGCTTGTCCAAGTCTGTCTCCTCCCATACGGTGAGCAACGGACGTATGGAGGCTGGCATCTCGGCGAGGAATAGGGTGTGAATGATGCTTTCGCTGCCAGGATCCGGGGCCAAGCGTCGCATATTTGCCAAGATTTCCGAAGGCTTTAATCCGGTAGCACCTCCTCCTTGTAGTAGTCGTCGCAGTTTTGATTCGGGCGACTCAGCGAACTTCTGCAGCAAACGAGTTTTGATTGCTACGTACTTGTTATCTGCCGGTGGACGAGTGACCAAATGCTCCACAGCCAAAACCACATCTTCTTCCAAATGCAGTGTCACCAAGTCGAACTTGTCAGTGTCGTCGACAATGTGGTGCAAACGGAATGATCGCTCCACTTGAGCAAACCACACGTGCGGATTGCTGAGTGTGAATTTTGGCAAATGCACGGAAACACGTGTGTGCGTGCGTGGCGACTCATCTCTGTCCGCAGGAACGTTTGTCCGAAGTGCCTCAAGCTGTTGTTGTAGTTCTCGAATTTGATCGGAGAAATCTGGGTTCGGGTCCGGCATGGCGATAGACAGATTCACTTGATCGCTTTCGTCGTTTAAATTTAGGCGTCTTCTTTGTAAATTTCGCAAATTGTAACGGTTGTTGTGCATTGACTTGAGTCAACGTATATGTGTGAGTGTGCGTGCACTTGAATTTCACAATTGTACGAAAAATTGTTTTCAGTGAATGATTTTGATTTTTGCACAATTTGCACTTGTCGGGGTCACCACTATGGAGATAGTGTATTTCGCCATTAAGTTTATTAGTTTATATATATAGTTTGGGTTACAATTAATTTGGGAAATAAGGCACAGAATGTGAGACGCGCGATTTTGCCTGTGTCGCTTCGAATCCAGACGCTTAATCATTAAGTGTTGCCGTATCGCTTATATCTAGTATTATTTAGGGTTGCCAGATGTAGGTGACGCTGCCGATATATCGGTGCCGCCACAAAAATATTAATAAAGCGCCATCTATGGTTAAAGTTTGTTTGTTTACTTATCCGGGATCTTGCCAGAGACCTTGAGGCACGAAGAGAGCGAGGTTAACATGGCAGGTCATCGTTCGCTGGGTCTCAAGCGGTACTCTGCCATTTTTATACCCTTCGACCATTGAAAATGGTCAAAAAAGGGTATACTAACTTTGTGCAATGTATGTAACAGGCAAAAGGAGGCGTGGCAGACCCCATAAAGTATATATATTCTTGCTCAGGATCACTAGCCGAGGATCATGATCATGATAATCTACAGTCGAGCGCTCGACAGTAAGATACCCTTCTCCCAATTTTTAAAATCCGTTACAAACGTGCAACCACACTCATAATTTCAAACAGAAATTTTGCACAAATACTTCTTCTACATATAGCTTTCTCGCTCACACTCACACATCGACGCACGTTAAGAGTGACGTCGACGTCGGCGTCAACTACTGAAAGCAGCGCGCAGGCTGCTGCTCGTACATTTGTACTGAAAACGTTGACTTGAATAACTTCTGTGTTATTAATCCGATCAGATTGTAATTTGAAGAATATGTTCGTATGGCATATAGCTTTATATATACCAAAGCAGTACTTTATAGGTTTAATAGTTTGCTAAATAATCACAAATTACCGATTTGCGGGGGCGGTGGGCGTGGCATCAAATATTTAACATAAACTTCATCTGCTTGCAAAATTTAGGAACCTCCATATCAAATTTGGTGTCTCTAGCTTTTTTAATAGCTGCGATTCGTTGTCTCAAACAGACAGACGGACCGACAGACGGACATGGCTCAATCTAATCGGCTAGTGATCCTGAGCAAGAATATATATACTTTATGGGGTCTGCCACGCCTCCTTTTGCCTGTTACATACATTGCACAAAGTTAGTACACCCTTTTTTGACCATTTTCAATGGTCGAAGGATAAGATATGGAATAGAAGAACAAATTTGCTATTTTTAAAATTCTGACCAAATCAGGGTTGCAGAACTGGACCCAGGAGTCCAAAGGTCACGCCACTTGGACGGCCAGGAGACAAAGGGCAGCCGATTACACTGCATCTGGTCGAGCGGTGTCTATTGGCCGCGACTGCGTGCATTATTTCGACAGCAGGAAACTTGGCATCGTCACCCCTGTTCCCAGCAGCGTCACAGCGGCTAGGAAATTTCTCGACTGAAACATTTTAAACCACCTGCACCAAGAAAAAAATGTTATTTTTATTGCACAATCATTCCCGCCAAACTCATAGCGGCCAACACGTCAGATAATAGAAAATAGAAATTAAGCAACGGCACCACATATAAATCATTTTAAATAATTTTTTTTTTTTTTCATTAAAAAAAAAAACAGACAAAAATAATAATTTAGTTATAATTTTTTTCTTGTTTTTTTAATTTTTCCACACTATTTAAATAATTTATTAATAGATTCTTTAGTATTGGTCCCTCTAATTTATATTTGTTCTGTTGCAAATTGTCAGCTGTTTTAATTAGGGCACGAAATATAGGTCAAAGATTTGAGTTGAGTGAATTGAGTTTGCATCGCGAGAAAATAATATACTCCAAAGCACTCAGAAGACAAATAAGAAAATTTAGAGAGCGAAAGAGGAGACAGACTTAAAACATACAACTCTATGTAGCTATGCACGTATATGCAAGCGCATAGGCATACATAATTAAATATGGTTTTAATTTCGTTTGTATTTCAAGGTTGGTTTGTTTATGTGCATATTTAAATTATAAATCTTTTTCTTAGCATCTCGTCGAAAGCGCTTTCGTCGCAGGATGTGGAAAATAAAGTAAGGAAACAACACACATAAACATATTTTATGGCCAACATGTGTTTGTAAATGCATTTACATTTTTTGTAACCAAATCACTATCATCACAAAACAGAAAAAAAAGAACCTTTTGAAATATCCACATAACTAAACTATGCTCCGCCACCAATATAACTATTACTTACCTTTTTTTTATGACAACCGAGCGAAAATTAAAAACAAATCAATTTGCGATCACATTACACGCACTTTTTATACCCTTGCAAAGGG